>JBBBDQ010001667.1:0-270000 GCA_037127315.1 Ascarosepion bandense | reverse complement strand
ACTTTGACAAATGTTTTGGAGATATCTAGGGCAACAGTTCGGGCTTCGCCGTTCTTGTTGAGAGCCTGGTGTATATATTCAGTGATGGTCGTGAGCATATCAGCAGTAGACCTGGTGATGCGGAAACGATACTGTTTGTCAGAGAATAGTTTGTGGGCTGTGAGATGTTGAACCACCTCGGCGTTGATGATGGCTTCGAACACTTTGCCAAAAATCGGTAGGAGACTGATAGGGCATTTAATTAGAGGGGTCAGTGGGTTCACCAGTGTTTTTATATATTGGAACCATGGAGGAGGACTTCCAGCAGGCAGGAATGCAAGAAGTAGAGCGGTAGTAGTTATAGAATTTGGAGAGAACAGAGTAGAGTTCAGATGAACATTTCTTCAGAACAATGATTGGGATTCCGTCGCCACCGCTCTCTTTATGGTAGTCAAGCTTTGAGATTATAATAGAGACCACCGAGTGGGTAATGTGGGTGTCATTCATTTGGGCCTCAGTTCGGGGTTAGAAATCAGGTACAGATACTCCAGAAGAGTCTAGTGTCGAGTTGGTGGAGAATCTGCGAGCGAAGCACTCAGCCTTGTCTGTTGTAGGGGTAAGGACCTCAAATTCGTTGATTAGAGGGGGGATTTAGGGTTTGCTATTGTTTAGTACATTTTTACAGTGCCTTCATTAGTTTTCGGAACCGAACTTACGGGATGTTATGCGCTGCTTCATTCTGGCTGCAAACATCAGTTTGGCTTCTTTAAGTATCTTCTTGCATTCATTGCGAGCAGAGCCAAACAGGCATTTGTTATGGTCCGACGCGTAACTCCGATAAAGCCGGAAGGAGTGATTTCGATAATCAACGGTAAAAGGGTGAGACCAAGTTGCTAATCTAGTAGTACGCGTAAATTCGTGTGGTCGGGGCACCAGGGCGAAAGAAGCTCATAGGAGTAGTTGCAATGAAAACATTTGTAGAAAAGACAGAGGGAAGCTACATCACGTCGGTGAGAAAGTGACTGAATTCGAGATTCTATGTTACAGTGCAGATTATTTTGGTAATTGTCGAGAAACTCGAGATTTATAGCAAGAACACCTCACCAGATATGGCAACAGTATTCAATGCACAGACGAATGCCTGCGTATAATGTGAGATTTACACAAAATATAGGGTTCGCTCTATGCACAGGTAAGTTTTTTTTTATAGGGGTTAAAGATCATGCATTTTTGACGACCCGTCGCACTATACAGATAAATTATTTTCTCGATTGGTTAACATCATGTAAAAAAAAAAAAAAAAAAAAAAAAAAAAAAATAAGGTGTCGCGCACATGAAGATTGTGCATTCTCTAATATATACGGAAATTTAGTTTTGGTCTGATCGAATTTTTAAAAAGATCGGGAATGGCAAGGGGAAGTCAGGTATTGAGCAGTGTAAAGTAAGTTGTTCTTAGATATTAGCTCTCTCCCCTCCCCTGTATAACCTTCCCTTTCTCTCCGCCATGTATCTGTCATTGCACCTGCTTTCTCAGCTTTCTATTGTTCCTTTCTAACTAGCTTGTACTCCTCACTCTTTTCTAATTAATCTTTCTACATTTATGTAACCCCCTGCACATCAGTGGCGTTTCTGCCTTGCTCGGGGTGAAATGATTAAAAAAAAAAAATGTAATGAATTCTTCCCTCAGGTTAGCATTAACTATGATCATTAACTTCAACATCAAATAGCTAAAGTTTTACATAGACTGTATTCATTGTGTATTTACGAAAATTAGCTTCGTTTTGCAAAACGCTAAACAGGAATAAAAAATAACCGCCCGAAAAAATTGTTGTAATTCCGGTAAACTAGGCTTGAACTTTGGCTCCTAGTGTTTATGGAAAACCGGCAATGAGTTCAAATATCTAAGTAAGTCTATTCGTCTTCATACTTATCAAGCTTGCTATATATAATGTTAAATTCTGTCTGTCTGTGGGGCTTGATACATTGACACCCACACACACACACACACACACACACATGGTCATTCAGCGTTCACGTGATAACTTAGTTTTCCCCACGTAAACGAATGCCAATAAAAGCGGGGAACGTCACGTGGTACGCTAGTTAGGATTTTGTCCCGGACAAGAGCAGACATGTTTCTCTAACTCACACAAACACACGCGCACTAATTGCGGGTAGCAATTAGGGGCGCAATTTTTTATTTCTCACCAGGGAAAGAACTTCTCTTTCCTTAATTTTATGCATGCTGTCAACCCTATGTAACCTTTGTTAATATATTGTTTTTCTTGTTACTTTCGCCTTTTCGTTCTTTCTTATTTCCTGCTTTTAAGGTTACGTCGAGTCGACTCGTAAATCTAAATTAGTAATGGACGCTTCGTCCACTACATGTCCATCCGGGTGTCTGAAACCCCACTAAATTGGGCTAAACTTGCTCTACATAGACATTTTATATCTTTTTGGAATCAAGGTGGCCCAGGGATTGAAAATCTGCATTTTATCTGGTGCTTTCCTATCTAGCACTGGGATCTATGTGTAGATGAGGAAGGAACAGCTGAAAATTTAAATTTTAAAATAACTAAAAGAGATTAGTGTTTTTAAAAGTTCTTAACTTATATTGAGTTAACAGGCGCACAAAAACTTCGAATTTTTTTTTTTTGTTTGTTTTAAATTCAGGTTAAAATATCTTTAAAACTTTGTGAATTGAGGAAAACAAATTTATTTTTTCCAAATGCCGAGGGATCAGAGTTAAAGTGAGAAATTTTGTAACATGAAGCTTTGTTTTCAAACCGCAATGTTTTGGTTTGAAGAACTGAAAATGGAATTTTGGCTCGAACTGGACTTAGCTCAAATTAGATTTGGAGTGAATTGAGAAATTCAGTTATTTCTTCCGAATAACATGGAAAAAATCAAAGACCTATAGGATGCAAAATCCTATATAAAAGTAGAAAATCTCACATATAAAGCGGGGCCAGAATCACTAAAAACAAAATTTGGTATAAAATACCAAAAAATAAGATCCAAAATAAAGTGAGTGATTCTGATAGCTGATTGGACAAAAAGCCAAATGAACTTTCAACGGCCCGTGTTTATGGTTCTTGGCGCTTAAAAAATAAGTTTGCGTTCGGAGCCGATCATGTGATTGAATTAGTTTTATTTTACGTTTTCGGTGGTAGACCAGCAGTTAGTCAGTCAGTCAGAGACCCCAGCCAAACACTAAAGAAACAATAAAAACAACAACAAGACACTTCAGCTGACTCCTCAAAATTAACGCACGATAAGTGAACTTTTTTCTCTGATCATTCATTTTTTCGGTTTTTACTAAAACAATCACATTTCACTCAAACAAACGAACTCTTTGAACTTTGAAGGTATTTTGCTACCATAACAAAGAGACTGAAAAATACCAATTGGCTATTTTTTTTAATCGTTTCGCCCCAAGCAAGGTGGTAACGCCACTGATGCGCAGGGAACAACATAAGAGAAAAAGATTAGATAGGAGGAGAGTAAGGAGAAAGACGAACCAGCTACAGGGGGCGCCAGAGAAGGGAGCAATAGAAGGATAGGAATACAGGTGTGATGACAGTTGCAAAGGTAGAGAGAAAGGAAAATATATACAGGATGATGTAGAAAGAACTGGAATCAAGTGGTTAAGAGATGGGTATTGACATTGCGCTTAAATTCCTGGAGGTTGTAACCGTTAGGAAAGCAAGAATATGGAAGAGAGTTCTACAGGTGGGAAGTGCGAGAAAAGAAGCTGATGGAGTAGAATTGTCGGCTGTATTTGGTAAATCTAACTGTGAATGGGTAGGACCCAGTTGCCAGGCTGCTTGCACGAGTAAACTCATGTGGCAGGGGCACCAGTGACTTAAGTTCGTCGGAGCAGAAGCCATGAAAATATTTATAGAACAGACAGAGGGAAGCCACATCTCGTCAGTAAGAAAGTAGCTAAGTCGAGCCACCAAGTTGGTACCTATCACCTTACTGATTCTCCTTTGAAGCCTGTCGAGAACACCGAGATGAACAGCCTGACCATATATGACAGCAGTATTCCATCCACGGACGGATGGTTGATTTGTATATGTGAAGATGGATTCAAGTAGAAAAAACTTCCTTGCCTGACACAGTGATCCAAACTTCCTAGCAGTGAATTTAGCTATTGACTCAATATAATGATTCCCATTCAGATCGGAAGATATGGTAATGTTGAGAAGGCGCAGTGTATTGCTCTCAGGGAGACTTGCTTGGTCCATGCTTATGAGAGGCAGGCTGTGTTGCCTGTGATGATTGACAGACAGCCGCTTCGTATACGCAATATATGATGCTTTTTTGTATTTTTCTTCAAAACATTTTTTTCGTGTTGTTTCTTTCTTTATATACGTGTTGTATTTTGTGGACAGGATACTTGGCATAACTTTTTTTTTTTAGTCCGGTTATTTTACCCCCGCAGACCAGAGCTCTCAGAGGGAGAGAAGAGCAGAAAAAAGACCGGAGGTGGCACAAGCTTGGAGACTAGTAGATGCAGCAAACCAAAGAAGATCAAGAGCTGTAGAGAATTAGTCAGACTTTATCAAGGAGAGAAACAGAACGGCAAATCATAAGCGAGCAAGGTCTTTGCAAACACCTGATGAAAGACATATCAGACAGATTAGTGATGATCACAATCATGCTAAAAGGAGTGAATTTTTTTTTTTTAGCCTGTCCAAAAGAAAAACGCAATTGAAAGATCTACCAGTTCCTCCAGAGCCATTGCTATCACTTCAAGATGGGAAACCATTAGAATTAGTGGAGGAATATCCTGTCTTACCTAGGAATGGCTAGAGTTATAAAAGACCGGGACTAGAACGAACTACAGAGTGTTCGTGACTATACGACAGTCTTCGTTATTACACGGGAATGATCGAGAGTGTTCGTGACTATACGAGAGTCTTCGTCATTATACGAGAGTGATCTAGAGATCGAGAGCCATCGGTCTTAGACGAGAGTTAGACGTCACTAGACAGAAGCTTTCTTCTCAAGACGGACGCATACGTCCTATACAGAGACATTGCCTTCTTGTTTGTTATTCATGTTAACTGTTCGTTGGGGTACTTGTATTTGGTTTATTGTACTGGGGTATAATAAATCTCTATTTATACATCCTCAGTGTTAAGAGCTATTTCTTGCACTATTCTTTCTCTGTTTATCTCCTCCCGGGATACAACAGAATCAAAACACTTCATCCAACAAATCAGAAGCTACAATAATTGTTTTGAAATGGCCTCATTTGGAGCCAAAGATGCTACCTTGCCAAGATGGAAAACAATTTGCAGGGTTTAAGATAGGAGATAGCTTTGAAGATGTAAGAAGCTGGTTAATGTTTATTGGTGCAGGTCTTGTGTCCGAACTCCTTACAGTTTACAAATTTTATCCAGAGTTATCATCATCAGAATTATCATCATCAGAATTATCATCAGAAGGTTGGTTGCAGTTTGGAATGTATGAATTAGTGTGGAATAGTGTGGAATAATGTAAGAATAAAATATACATTTTTCATGTTAAAATAGAAATTTATTAAAAGAAATGAATAACAAGAATTCATAGAAATTAATGTTCAATTAGAAAGTTAAGGTATAAAGATTTGTAGAAAATGTTCGTAGTAATAATTGTTAAAAGAGTATATACGTACGTACGTATGTGTTTGGTGGGAATGTCTTTAGATGGAGAAGACGAAGTAGAATGAATCAGCACACGAGAAGGAAAGAGAAAGAGAACAAATGTCCGGGTCACTTGAAGCTTCTCCCGTTACATTTTAGCTTGTCGGCTATGCTGCTTCCATGTTTGACTGTCTGTGATTGCCGTTGACCGGGGCCTTTTATAGTATTCAGATTTTCGCATTGACTCGCGAAGTCCTCAAGTTTTGCAAGTCGCTCCCATTAGTCAAAAATCAATTTAACACCTACTTGCGAAATCTGGTTTCGACTTTTTTTTTAAGCACATGGTCAATCTTTTTTCTATTTGGGAAAAACAAGGATTTCACAGGTCATTGTGAATTTTTGTAAAAGTGAAGAAAAAAAAGGCTGATTTTATTTATTAATTTTTTTATCCCTACAGCTTAAAGCGGCTTTTAAGATATTACTTACTGGCTTACGGTCATATCCCATTGAAACACCTGTTTTCATATCACCGAAGTTAAGCAACGCCGAGCATATTCTCTGCCTAGATGGGTGACCGTTTGGGAATATGAGATACTGTAAACTTGGATGTTCGGATGGTGCAATGTTTAACGGTTCGGAATTTAAAATTGATGACCCGAGTTCTAGTTTCATTAGGACTCGTTATATTCACTTACGCGTTGATAACCCCAGCTATGGGTTAAATTGTAATACTCATATCAGTAAACAATTATTATCTCAAAGAAAAATGTGTAAAAATGTTGACAAGCCTTAAAACAAATCGATGAAATCTATAATAATTTTACAATATGAATATTCACTGGCCGATTTTAGCCCCATTTATCATTTGTCTTCTTGGGGGAAATCTGGTCTTTTGAAAACAAAGGAAATAAATATCTAAGAATAAAACTTCTACTATTGATTGCTTGAATTTTGAGTTAATCGCAGCGTCTTTGATTTATTTATTTATTTATTCATGCATAATAATGTGGACAGACGCCAGAATCATTTCTGGCAAATAAATATAAAATGAAAATGTTTATTGTTGTTTGTTGTTGTCACCTTTGGCGGGGGGGGGGGTCTTCGTTAAGAAAGATGAAGATGATTTTAACGCCAACCATAATTGCTTTTTTTCTCAAAGGAACTGATACAAAGAAATAGAAGTAGGAAAAAGAGATAAAATAAAAAGAAGTAAAATTAGTAGTAATAATAGTTGTAGTGAAGTTATAGGGAGATGGTTAATGTTTCTTTGATTCGGCCTTGTGTCATACCTAACCGAACTCCCTACAACTTACAAGTTTTATCCAGAATTATCATCAGAAGAATTTCATCGTTATCAGAAGGTTGGTTGTCGGCAGGTTGGAATGTGTGAAATAGTGTGGAATAGTGTAAGAATAAAATATATATTTTTCATTTTAAAATAGAAATTTATTAAAAGAAAGGTTAACAAGAATTCGTAGAAATTAATGTTCAATGAGAAAGTTAAAGGTATCAAGAGTTGTAGAAAATGTTTGTAGTAGTAATTGTTGAAAGAGTATATACGTAAGTACGTATGTTTAGTTTGTTCGGTTTTTTTTTTAATCATTTCACCCCGAGCAAGGCGGAAACGCCACTGATGTGCAGGGGGTTACACAAATGTAAAAAGATTAATTAGAAAAGAGTGAGGAGTACAAACTAGTTAGAAAGGAACAACAGAAAGCTGTGAATGCAGGTGCGATGACAGATACATAGGTGGAGAGAAAGGGAAGGTTATACGGGGGAATGAATGTCTTTGGATGGAGAAGAAGTAGAAGGAATCAGTTCACAAGAAAGAAGGAGAAAGAGAACAAGGTGCAACTTGACCTATCTCCGAGTCGATTTGAAGTTGAAGTTACATTTTAGTTTTGTTTTTTTCTCGCTACTTCCATCTGATTGACTTGACTGACACTGATCTGAGCCTTTTATTGTTCTTTTGAATTTCGCACTGGATCGCTAAGTCCTCAAGTCTTGCAAGTCGTCCCATTGGTCAAAAATCAATTTAACACCTACTTGCGAAATCTGGTTTCGACTTTTTCTTTAAGCACATGGTCAATCCTTTTTCTATTTGGGAAAAACCAGGAATTTACAGCTCATTGTGAATTTTTGTAAAGGTAAAGAAGAGGGTTGGTTTTAATTCTTAATTTCCTATCCTACTACATGAGAAGTAAAACAAAGTAGTATAAATAGGTGTAGTACTAAGGTGAATTTAGTTGGAATTGCTGAAAAAAGAAATACAAAAGACACAAGACAGAGATAAAGAAACAAGTAATTATTATGGCAATAACAGTGAAGAAAAGTCCTTGCAAAACTAGTTTTTTTTTTTGTTTTTTTTTTAATCATCTCACCCCAAGCAAGGCATTCCACTGCCACTATTGCGCATGGGGCTACATAGGGGAAGGTAAAGAGAAGGAGTGGATAGACATAGGGAATGGCAGGAGAAAGGTGATAGATGAGTAAGGATAGCGAGGATGAGTGTCGGGCAGATGGGAAGAGTGCTTGATAGAATGGGAGCAGGTTAGTGTGTTAGGAGGTGTCTATTGACCTTACATTTAAACTCCTGGAGATTGTAGCCGTCGGGGAAGCAATTGTTTGGAAGAGAATTCCACAGTCGGGAAGTGCGAGGAAAGAAACTGTTGGAGTAGAAGTTACGGCTGCATTTTATCGGTTTCACTGTAAAAGGGTGGGATCTAGTTGCTAATCTAGTATCTCGTGCAAATTCGTATTTAGGTGGCACCAGTGATCTAAGTTCATCGGAGCAGAAGCCGTGAAAGTATTTATAGAAGAGACACAGCGAAGCCACGTCTCGCCGGTGGGAGAGAGACTGCAGGCGGTCTGCCAAGTCGGTATCTATCACATTACAGACCCTCCTCTGAACCTTATCGAGAAGCCCGAGGAGAACAGCAGGGGCACCCGACCAGATATGGCAGCAGTATTCAATGCACGGGCGGATGGTAGATTTGTAAATGTGCAGGATAGATTTAGACGGAAAAAACTTCCGGGCCCTACACAGAGAACCGACTTTCATAACAGCGGATTTAGCAATGGATTCGATATAGTCATTCCATTTGAGGTCCGCTGAAAGTGTGAGACCAAGGAGGCGTAGTGTTTTACTCTCTGGGAGGCAAGCCTGGTCCATGCTAATGGGAGGTAGGTGAGATTGTCGATGATGGTTAATTGACAGTAGCTTCGTTTTAGAAGCATTAAAATTTACAAAATTTTAGTTGTGTTTGCGGCTTTAGAAGTCCAACTATGAAATGTCCTTTAACGTCCAAATAAATTAGACGGCTCTTAGAATGTTCAAAGTAGCCTCAAATAAGGAGAGGAAATTTCCTACCTGTTGTTCCTTGCTAGAACATTTGAAAAAAGAGGAAGATAGAAGGATTTTTGCATTGAGCCCGCCAAAATTGGGTATCCACTCATTGGTCAAGGAAAATCGTCTGAGCCAATCAAACAGACCCATTTAGATTAGGGGTGGGAGAAGTAGTAGTAACCTTTTTTTTTTATAGTACTAAGTAAATGTAGCAGGAGTAAAAAATGTACGAGTAGTAGAAGGAAAAAGTAATGGAAATAACAGTTGTAGAAAATATGCAAATATGTAAAGAAGTAGTAGGGGTAATAGTAGTAGCAGTAGTAGTAGTAAAAATATTAACAGAACTAAAAAAAAAATAGAGAAGTCAACGAAATAGAAGTATTAGAAAGAAAAGAGGTAGTAATAGTAGAATTTAACGAAGTGGTAGCCTAAAGTAATGTAGAAGTAGTCGTAGAAGTAAAAAGTAGTAGTAATTGAATTATTAAAAGTTGTAAAGAGGAGAGTAGTAGTAGAAATTAGAAGTAAAGAAATTAGAAATATGAGTAAAAACATTAGTAGAATTATGAGATTTAGAAGAAAACTAATTGTAGCAATAATAGTATAGTAGTTGTAGTGCGGTGATACCGAGCAAAAGCGGGGGACCGGATGTTTGCTCTATAACGACCAGAAAGCAAATGACCAAAAGTCGTCTTTGCGCATCCGGGTTCAGGCAGATGTTCCGATTGAAAATAAAAATTAATCAAATATTAAATTTCCATTTCGCGAGCCTACGCGGATTTTAACAGTATACAATTACCCTTCATTAGAATGGACTCCCACTACAAACGGGAAAATAATAGATAAGCAACCCGCTAGTAGAAAGAAAAGTAGTAGCAGTAAAATTAGTAGTAGGAAAAGAATTAGAATTTGTTCTAGAAGGGAAAGTAGAATAAATAGTAGTAAAAGAGGAGTTGAAGTTATCGATGTAAAATAAGCAGTAGTAGTAGAAGTAGAACTAGTAGTTGTAGTGGAAGAAGTAGTAGTAGAAATAAGGAAAATAGTAGAAAGGGAGCAGAAGCAAAAGTAGTCAAAGAGAAGTAGCAGTAGATGTCAAAGTATTAAAACAAGTTGTAGTAGTAGACGCAGTAGTTGTAAAAGGTAAAAGAAGTAGTAGTAGAAATAGAAGTGGTAGAAAGAAAAGAGGTAACAGAAAAGGAAAAAGTAGTAGTAGTAGTAGTAGTAGAAATTAACGAAGTAAAAGAAGTAGTAGTAGAGTTAGTAAAAGAAGAAGTAATAGCAAAAGAAGTATGAGTAGTCAGTCAGTTAAGTGCCATACGTGATACACGCTTGGACGATCATGTCTCGAAAGAGACATGACTGACTGGGCAGAAGATTATCCCGCAGTAGGTTGCCATTGCTTTCTGCGGTAGACTGGTTGCCGACCAAGGCTATAGAACCCAATATATTCTGTTACTTAACCCATAACTGGAAGGAATAGACGGATTAATACCTTTCCCAAGGCTATTTGCGCGTAAGTGAATACAATGAATTCGGATGGAATTCGAACTCGGCTCCCCGATTTCTCGTTCCGAGCCGATATCCAATGAGTAGTAATGATGTAAAAAATATAAAATAAATAGTTGTAGAAGTAGTAATAGAAATTAAAGTAGTAGTAGAAGTAAAAGTGGGTCTAGTCGTAAAATAAGTAATAGTAGTAGTAGTATAGATAAACGAAAGAAATGTAAAAGAAGTTGCAGCAAAAGTATTATTAGGAGTATAAGAAATAGTAGCAGTAGTAGAAGTCGTAGAAATATTTAGATGTAGAAGTAGAATAAGAAGTTGTGGAAGTGAAAAGCTAAGTAAGTAGAAGTTGTAAAAAAGTAGTGGAAGTATTAGTTAAAGTAGAAGACTCAGAAGTAGTAGAAGCAGGAGTAATAGTAAATATAGAAGTAGTAATAGTGGAATAAAAGGAAGTAGCAGTACAAGTAAATGAACTAGATATCGAAGTAGTATTATTAGTAGAAGTAAGGAAGTAGTATTAGTAAAAGTAAGGAAGTAGTATTAGTAGAAGTAAGGAAGTAGTATTAGTAGAAGTAAATGTACTAGATATCGAAGTAAGTATTAGTAGAAGTAAGGAGGTAGTATTAGTAGAAGTAAGGTGTTAGTATTAGTAGAAGTAAATGTACTAGATATCGAAGTAGTAGTAGAAGTAAGGAAGTAGTATTAGTAGAAGTAAATGAACTAGATATCGAAGTAGTATTAGTAGAAGTAAGGAGGTAGTATTAGTAGAAGTAAATGAACTAGATATCAAAGTAGTATTAGTAGAAGTAAGGAGGTAGTATTAGTAGAAGTAAATGAACTAGATATCAAAGTAGTATTAGTAGAAGTAAGGAAGTAGTAGTAGTAGAAGTAAGGAAGTAGTAGTAGTAGTAGAAGTAAATGAACTAGATATCGAAGTAGTATTAGTAGAAGTAAGGAAGTAGTAGTAGTAGTAGTAGAAGTAAATGAACTAGATATCGAAGTAGTATTAGTAGAAGTAAGGAAGTAGTAGTAGTAGTAGTAGAAGTAAATGAACCAGATATCGAAGTAGTATTAGTAGAAGTAAGGAAGTAGTAGTAGTAGAAGTAAATGTGTAGTGAACGTAGAAGTAGAAATAATAATGGAATAAGAAGTAGAAATCGTAAAGAAAGAAATAATGAATGATTGGGTCAAAATGATCAGCTGTCGTCATCAAAACCAAGCAGTAAGAGGAGAAAAACAAGTGAAAGTGTTTGTTTAAAATTCTCTTAATCCGACCTTCATCATCCCCTATTATCGTAGCTAGCTTCATATTGTTTTATTTCTGTTAATCCCAAATACTTAAAACCCAAGTCGGTGTATAATAAGTGGGTCGAATGTTTTATTTATTCTTTTGTTGTTGTCTTGCTGTACGGTATAGCAAAACCCAGTCTGCCCCACTTATTATACATCGATTTGGGGCTTGGGGATTTTTGTGTGTTGCGGTCGATAGACCCACTTTAAAATTCGATATTGTGCCACGTCCGGTTGCGACGTGAGAGCACTGGTCAATACAACGGCCTGTCCAGTCCGGGCGAAGAGGACAAGAGGACAAGAGTCTAGTATCTGTTCCAGCAGCAGCAGCAGCAGCAGCAGCAGCAGCAGCGACCGACTGCCAGCCTCTGTCTACAGCCATCAGCAATAGTTCCAGCTAACCAGCCATTATCTCCAGCCATCCCCTGATGCCCCCCCCCCCCCAGCATCCTCGCTAACAACAACAATATGCATCAAAACTGTCCTTTCCCGGGCACACAAAATATTTTCTCACTGCGACTAAAACTGTCTTTTCTTAGGGCACAAAGTTTTTCCTGCTACATTGATAAGCTGTCCCATTTCCAGGCAAAACTCTTTCCTTGTCACAATTACATACAGTTCTTGCAACGACAATCCGCCATTTTCAGGGTACCAAGTCGTTTACCAAATAACTCCTTGCAGTTCACTCTTGTCTTCGATTCGCCTACTGATAACAACGCATAGCAGTTCATTTTGGTCTACAAACCACCAGCCACTATTATCAACTCCTCACCCAAAAGCTGCCTCTCGAACTTTGGCACTATTTTCGCTGCTCAGACTAATAACAGCGAGTTCAGCCTGGGCCAAAAGTTCAGCCTGGGCCAAAAGAGGACTTCCAGCACAAGCAACTAGGTTATTTAAAATACTACAACTTGTGGTCTTTTTCTTTGTAACTTTGATGTTGCCATTAATAAATTCGGCATATTTATTAACCTAATCCCTTTGTTCTAGTTAGCCTTGCCTTTACCATGTTACTCCACCCATTTTAATATTTGTAGGGATCGTCTACCATTGACATTGACTCTATCGTGACAAGGTACATCATGTTAAGTTGATCTTGTATCACAACTTACCCTCATGGTTAGTTAGAGTTTTCATCGATATTAACATAATGATTGTAAATGGAAGCTACATACCAGCTTCTGTAGGTCAAAACACTTCTTTTTCTTTTTCCTCTTTTTCTTCTTGTATGTGCCATGTTCCTTCATGACGTAGGCGATCATGGCCTTCCACATTTCCCTATCCCTTGCAGCTCTTAAAACCCTTTCTCTTGTTACTCCTCCCAAATCCTGCTCTGCCAGCCATTTCCTAAAGTCCATCAAGTATGTCACGTGTTGCTTTTTCTTCTCTCTTTCCCTCTATCTTGGGTTCTTCGACGTGGTGTAGTGGTTAGCAAGCTTGTCTAGCTAGAATCTATTACAACTGAGTAGTTAGTTCAATCCTCATAGAGTACCACCTACTTTCAGCCTTGTGCCACATCTAAGCGACGCTTAGAAAATAAACACTCTTTCCCTCTATCTGTTCTGTGAGTATCAGATTCTCCACACTCTCCTTCCTCATTACATGTACCAGAAACTTCAGCTGTCTCTTCCTGATGTTAAGTATAAGCTTCCTTTTCGTTTCAATCCTCTCCAAAATCTTATTGTTGCTAACATGTTCGGTCCATGGTATTCTCAGCATCCTTCTGTAGAATCACATTTCGGTTGCTTCAAGTCTTTGATGAGATTTTTCAGCTTTCGCTTCCATATTGAAGGACAAATGAAAAATGTAAATAAAAAGCAGTTTTAAATGGTACTACATTTATTGGAAATGCATTGACTAGATTAATTGTGACTTACGTATTAGGAACGTCACCATGGAAGAAATCTTTGAACAGATGAAGGTTCGAGGTCAGCGGATGTGTTAGACTTAGTTTGAAAGTTTTGATATCTGAGACTTATCACTCGAAGCGATTTCATAATTTATCTCATAATTTTGAATTATCGCGGTTGTTGTGATAAATATGAACATGCAACCATCTTTGTATTGTTCAAGAGCCTGACACTGATGTTCCTGCACAACCCCTCGAAAGCGTCTCGGCCAATGCTAAGAAAAAAGTAAAGCGTATGAATTTAAACATCAAGGATTTGTTTGATTTCTACCGCAAGGGATTTGAATTGAAGTGACGAAACTAAGCAATTAGTCACCAACAAATACTACAGCACTAAGCAAACAGAAGAAAAAACAACGATGAACAGTACAGCATTCATCAAGCAAAAAATCACGTACATACAAAGATATCAAATTACATCAAACTTCATATAAATACAAAAAAAAAATTGGGAAATAGCAGCAGTGAAAAACCAAATGACCCTGAAGAGCGAAGGTATTACAATAATGTCCTTGTGAAACTTCGAAATTGACTTGATTAAAATAACATTGCTCAGCTAAGAGTCAAGTTTTTCGATATATATATATATATATATATATATATATATATATATATATGTGTGTGTGTGTGTGTGTGTGTGTGTGTGTGTGTGTTACTGCTCAGTTATTGCCCGCCCTGTTTCCACTGAGTTTAAGCATATACACCTTTGCACAGGGATTGAACACACAACTGCTATAACACCAAATTCACGAATCAACACTTTAATATATTAGACTATTTCAGGCAGAAGCACTTTTTTGTTTATAAACATTAAAACGACCGACCGTCTTCTGTTCCGTTTTAGAAATGTCGACAAAAAAGAAGAAAAATCCGCACATTAAACTCAGATTTGAAATGTAAGATTGTATTTAACATTTAACAATTTCCAAAAACTTCTTTCTTTTGTGAACGAGAAGCAAGTAGTAAATTCTTAAGAGTAATTCTTATTGTTGTGTCGTGGATATCGTCTCGGAACGAGAAATCATAGAGCCGAGCTCGAATTCCAGTTGAAATTGTTGCATTGACTTACGGGCAAATATCCTTGGGAAAGGTATTAATCAGTCGCTTCTCCTCCAGTCACGGGTTAAATATCAGGACAAAATGGGTTCTATAACCTTGGTTGAAAACAAGTCTACCACAGAAAGTAATGGCAACCTATTGCGGGAAAATCTTCAGCCCTGTCAGTCATATCTCTTTCGAGACATGATCGCCCAATTGTGCGTCACAACTTTTTATGAGAATAACTACCTCAGTTTTCGGTCGACTTTCTGGAACGGATTATGGTCGATAACCACGGTTTCACTGTTTTTATTTATACATGTTTCAAAAACTGAAATATAGCCAAGTTTAGCTTGTCCGCTTCGTTATGGAGCACTCTTTAACAAATTTATATTGCGGGCTGCTACTACCGTCGTGATTGCAGTTCTCGCTCGGTTCTTGTGGCTTTGTGCATTAGGTATCAAATTCTGCTAAAAGTACCATATCGATTAAGAAGCTGGTCTCACAAACTATTACTGATATAATGATTTCCTTAACTTCCTGTCCCACTATTGAAGCCTTTTGCCATACTGCACTTTTTTCTTTTATATGCCATATCTCTCCAGGGCATATGCGTTCATGCCTCTCCACAACTTCTTATATAATGTGTCTCTTAGCAATTCTCCGCCATCCATTCCTACAAGCTCGTCAGGTAAGCGGATCGCTGCCCTTCTCTATTTCTCTTATCCTGAGCCTCAGTATGCTCCGTGGGGATTATGCTTTTCATACACTCTTTCCTCGTTATGTGTCCAAGGAATGTCAGCTATCTTTTCCTGATTTTGAGTCGAAGTGTTCTTTCCGTTGCTATTTTCTTTAACATTTCCTTGTTGCTTACGCGCTTCGTATATGGAATTTTCAGTATCCTTCTGTAGAACCACATATCGGTTGCCTCTAATTTTCTTTTCAGCCGTGGAGTGATTTTCCAACATTATGAAAGGATGAATATCACATGACAACCCAAAACTCTTTTCTTTGTTTTTAATGAAGTGTTCTCGTTTCTTAGCACCTGGCTTAACTTTTGGAATGTTTATTTACATGCTTTGGGAGCACAAGGACGCACGAAAGTAGGGACAGACGATTTTCTACGCACAGCTTAGATGCAGCACAAGGTCGAAAATACTGAGCCCTCAATTAGGATCAAAATCATTACTCATTTGTAATGATTCTAGCGAGATAAGCTTGCTAACCATTATACCAAGTCGAGGTGCCCAAAAACGTTTTTCTAAGCGTAGCTTAGATGTGGCTCAAGGACGAAAGTGTGAAGCACCCAGTGAGGATAGAACTCACTATTAAGTCATAACTGATATAGCGAGACAAGTTTGCTAACCATTACATTATATCGGAGTGTCCCAGCGAAGATGAGAGAGGCTGGTTATCTCTGTAACCTACACCGAGCTAATCTGACTCGCGACCCATCCACGCTAACAATTGAACTACTCAGCACAAGAACCCAATCATCTCCATCCTATCCTAATATGGAACACAATTTCACGGAGGACCTAATAAACCCACACGATTATAAAAATTTTAGCTATTGAAATGCTTCGTAAATCTTGATATGGCGTTAAGTTGCGGCGTTCACAAAATTGTAAGTTGAATCTCCTTCATTCTCATTGGTCGATGGAGACACTAATTCCGCCAATCATATGCAAGTTTTTAATCTTTGCGAGAGCGTTGAAAGACGACATCTCATTCTAGTATGAAAACTGTCATAAGTGAACACGGTTTAATTTTTCGTTTCCCATTGCTGACATGAATCACCTGTAACAAAAGAAGGTAATATATACAATTTTGTGTTTAGTTTTTTTTCTAAATAGTAAAATTAATGAGATTGTTTCTCCACTATCTAAAAATTAGTCATCCATTATAATAAAGTTACGTTATTATTTCTAAATAGATTCAGCTTTCGTGTCTACTTTATACTCCTCATTTGATTTGAACTCATAGATTTTATTTATTTATTTTATTTTTTTTTTAGATTATATTTTTTTTTTGAACAATGATTGGGAGGGGTTCTCCCACAAGTTATACTTGTGAAATTCTACCCTATCTAATTGTGGGCTAATATCTATATTTTCCGGTGAGATTCGCCCTGCACAAGGCCCGGGATTGGGTAGCGGATTATAAAATAAGAGGCACTGTTAATTGCAGATACGTGGGGAAGATAACGATTAACTCTAGATATAAACAGGTTAATATTGTAGTGATCAGGGAAACAATCTTCTTGGATGTCAGTTTCACAAAGCAGAGGTTCAGTTAATGATTCAGGTAGAATATCGAAGACCGGGAACAAAAGTGATCCGTTCTACAATATAGAAAGTCTCTCTCTATCCTAAGGAGGGGAAAATATTTTACTTACGAGGACCGTAAAAGAACCTCAACAGTTCCAAACTCATTTTTTTTTTGTGATTAATCAGCTTAGATTTGTATATAACAATTGTAGTTACTAGAAATGCTGACAATAACCAGATAACATTCAAAATCTTTTTCAAAAGACAGCTTTCATCTAAGCCTATGATTGGCACTGGTAGAAAACCCAACTGTTTTCACCTCATCTCTCTCGGACTATAAGTATTATATCTTTATCTCGATGTTTCCTCTTGGATTGTCATTCTTTTTGCCAATATTGTGGCCAGTGCAGAAGATCAGGATGTACAATAGTCAAAATGTCAAAACAAATGAGTATACTTTTCTGAAATAAAAAAACTTTATAGCAACAACACCTCCTCTTTCGAAAATACACTTAACCCATTAACCCCTACCGTCCTTTAAAATGGTGGATATAGATAGGAGTAAAGTTTTGCTATTACACCAGTCTCCCTTTAGAGGTGAATATATATAATATATATATCTAACACATTTAATTTTCAATCCTTTCGAAGATTAGGTTCGTTCAAAACACATACCCCACCACCACAAAATAAACAAAAACAATCAAACCTAGAGAAACACAAATTTCTACCTTTTTAAAAGGAGACTAGTCTAATAATAAATAAGTTTAGGTAGTCACTTTTTTTGTAGGAACCTTTTTAAATTTAAAAAAAAATTCTAGACATTAATGGGTTAATATAACTTGTTTGTGGCATATTTCACAAGCCCATAACCCGATTTGGGCACTTCGACGTGGTACAATTAAGTTAGCAAATTTGGCTCGCTAAATCAATTACGACTGAAGTGAGTTCGATCCTCACCAGGTTGACTTGAAAGATAAATATTCGCGTTACGCTGTCTGTACCACCTTTTTTTCTTTTTATTTGCTAGTTTTGTTTTGAGTTTGTGCTATCCATTTCAAGGATTGAACTTGTAATTATTATATCATCATATTCATGAACCGACATTTAAACCCCCTATACTTGTTATATATGAGTTGGGTTCATCAATCGAACAAGTTTAATAACTTTCTATTTATCTATACAAAAACAAGACAATTATCAAGTCCCCCCACCTCCCCCGAGAAAAAAAGAAATTTCCTACTCAACTTGCTCTTCTGCATTCACACTATATATGGCTTTTTCAAAACACACAAACTTTACATACCCATCAGACCTTTAGTGTCTGTTATCAGCAGTACACCCCACAAATTAGCTTTCTTAGGCATCATCAACCCAACGCGCATTAAACACTCTGGTGATTTAACCCAGAGGATACAAAATCTACTGAAAACCACAACAGATACTGAATTTGTTAGATTAATTAACGTTTCCTATTTGTTCTTTATCTGATATGAAATGACTAAGAAATTCTACTTTACGTTAGTTCACTCGGGTTGTGAAATATGAGAAGCAAAATGACCACAAGTTACTCATAAAAAACAATCTACTAGAGAAAAGTGTTTTTTTTTCTTCTAAGATATTAAAACAACGAAGTTATTGTTTGCTGTCAAATAACAATTAACACAAAGTGAAATACCATAAAAACGAAGCTACTGGCTGTTTTCAGCAATCTGTGCAGTCATTTCGAGACGAATTTTGCTGACCGAAGAATTAAAAGAAACCAGCAAACGGAAACAAGATTTTTTTAAAAAAAGATTCTCAAACCTACATATAATAAACAATTAAACATTTCTGTCTTAATTTCTAAGATGAGGGCTTTATTATTTATATCCGGTCTAATATCCCCAATCTTTGCTTTTATCACAACGTTTGTCGCTGTGCTCTCTGGCCCTTAAGTGTTTATGTATCCAAATAATCTTCAAGGAATTCTAGACTCAGTGTTTAAATGGTTCTCGTTACGCTATCTGTAGATTTCTCTTTAATAGTTTGTTTCCATTGAGTTGGTACTAACCAGTTCAGGGATTGAACTCGGAATTGTGCCATATTCATGAACCAACATTTTAAACCCCCGTTTCTTTTACTTTTGAAAGTCTTTTAATACACATAAAAATAAGTTTTTATTTACTCGTTAAGACTTTTTGAAAAATCGCACTATGATGGATAAATGAAAAAAAGTCTATTCTAAATTAGATTCCTTTTTGTTTTTCATATTTTATTACTACCGGCTTCAAATGTTGCTTAAAATAACTGAAATTAAGTCGACCTGCTCTCGAAGAGCTGAACGTTTTACCACGGAACTGGTGGTAACAAACCATTCTCACACTCCATTACTACAGTAGCTTATTATACAGCTCCATTTATTTTATTCCTTCCACTTCATCCTGACTGTCTGTGGTGGTCACATCCTTTGAAAAAAAAAATTTGGTCTGAAATGGATGGAAACCATAGAGTAGCTGACTGACAAGTTTTATTTTATATGAAAAACAAGAAACTCTCACTTGTTGGCTATTGTGTCGTGTGATGGCTTCCTTACTTTGCTCAATTTAGCAGCGTAAATAAACAGTAGGGTACAACATCACCTCTCTGAGGTTATAAAAACCTTGACCAAGCCTTTTTCGGCCTCTTTTTTCCATTTCTCGCTTTTAGCGGTTCTCTCTTCGCGACACCTACCAAATGGACACACACAACCATCACTGCAAAAGACGAGGTTTGTCGTGGCAGCTTGACGTTAGATTTCACGTTCCTCCCGTAAAAAGGGGCGTCGTAGTTTTCAAACCGAACTCTTTATTACAATCACTTAAGGACACATGGCCCAGTGGATAAAGACGTTGATTAGTTCCTGACTTGACTCTTAGAGTTGTGAGTTCAATACCAGGCTACAGCAGTGGTGAACAAGTAACTTGCAGGGTTAAAGGGAGATAAATCATGACTTCCAATCGAGGCTTTACGCAAGGAATGAGGATGATATACCCCAGTGATTGTAATAAAGAGTTCGGTTCAAAATTTCTAGTACCTGAAAACAGCTGGAGTGTACAACGGCCGAAACGTCGTACAAATGACAACAAAGATGAGGACAATATTCCGAATAATGTAAATTCGGGAAATTCTTATAATTGAAGAATTTTAGTAAATATGTACACTTCCATATTTGAAATCGATCCGCTTGACTCTTTTAGAAGTTTATTACAGTGATGTTCACTGTTTAAAATGGTAAGATGGCTAGAAGCAGTTAAAGACGATCCACATTTAAATACGAAACTTTTGGTAAATTGCAGCATAATTCTTTGGTCAGTGAGTTATCAAAATTTCTAATTCGTCTCGCAAGCTATCTTGAAGAGATCTAAGATCAATTCGAAAAGGATTCCGAATTAGTTGACAACAAAGAGGAACACGAAAAGCTAAATATCTTTCCATTGTTGTTGTTGTTGTTTTTTTTTTTTAATTATATCATCCCGAGCAAGGCGGTAACGCCACTGATGTGCAGGGGGCTACGTAAGAGTGAAGAGATTGGAAAAGAGAAAACCGGAAACCACATCCTAAACAGGGAACAAGGGATGAGCCTCTACACCCGTTCAATAGACGTGGGTGGAGTGTGAACCGGGCGATAGTTTGCTGGAGGATGAAAAGTTCGTCCACTTGAGAACCCCCCCCCCCAACTTAATGCAAGTACAATATGCGACAGAAAGACCTCTCACGTGATGGTAAGACATTAGCTAGACAAAGATGCCATTTATCAATGCCTGTGTTGTAATGGATTTCAGCTCGGAATGAGAAATTGGAGAACCAAGTTCGAATTCCAGTTGAATTCATTACATTGACTTCCGCGTAAATACCCTTGGGGGGAAAAGTATAACTCCCTCTCTTCTCCCTCTGGCATGGGTTGAAAAACAGGACGGATTTGGTTCTATAGCCTTAATTGGCAACCAATCTACCGCAGAAAGGAAAGGCAACCTACTGCAGGAAATCTGTCTCCTCAGTCATGACTCGAAAGAGACATGACCGCCCAAACGTGTATCACATACGGCACTTAACTAATTCCACATTCTGTATAATTCTCACCTTCTCCCAGAGGTCCTGGGTATGACAGTAAACTGCAACCTGCAGCAAGACCTCTGATTGGAAGGTTGTGAGGAGCATGGTAGCACCTCTTAATTGCTGTTTTTCCCAGGTCCACCCTGACCCGAAGTGGTAGCATCTGTTAAGGTCCCAGCTATGGGCAAATAGTTAACCCCAAAACTGGGGTCAAGACACTATGAAAGTGTAAAAATACATTTTTATTGAAATATATATATAAAAATAGACTTTTATGGAAAGATAGACATTTTTAAAAGAAAACTTATTACCAGCAATGCATTTTTGAATACAAAACTAGAAGACATGTTCAGTTTTCTAAAATAAAATAAAAAATCGTCAAAATCTGACTAAATCAACATTCTCACTATAATCGAACATTAAAATATACCTTTAAAGCCCTACCATTTTTGGCATTAAATAACCCACAGAGGTGTTGATGTGCCGTTAAACAAAACTTAAATAAACAAACAGAATTCCTTTCTCCCAGAACATGACTTTTTATTTTATTAAAACTAGAGGTACAAATGTCTTTTTAAATACAAATTTAAATAGTTACATTATTGATCAGTATTCAGGTCAGTTACCAGTAACAGAACGAAAAAAATAAAATCCTCAAAGTTTTTTTATATTTTACAGAAGTCTCTAAACATTAACAAGACATTTTATTTTCATTAATTACGTATACATTAGGCTGGTAAGAAAATCTAATAGTAGTTAAAATGATGGAAGCCGAAAACATTCCGAGTAACAAAATCTATCTTGATATTTTATAGAATTCTTCGTTTAGAGATCGCAAAAGGATTTTATTTTTAATTTTACTAATTAGGTTGGTAAGAATCTTATGGCATTTAAAAATAGAAAGAAAATTTTGTTCTTTTTATTATTATATATTTAATCAACATATTTCCCCTCATTTATCGACGAAGCAATCCTGTCTATTTGGATAGAATCCTCTTTGGTGGTTCAGGATTTAATGCAAAGAAATGTTCAACATTAGTTCTTAACGTTCTCACAAATTAATAAATAGCTATTTGATTGTAGGTATTGAGAAAGTATCCTCAAAATGTGACTCGATATTTTTTTCCAAACCTAAAGATTATTTAAATGTCACCATTAAAGGAGAGAAGAAGACTGCTACCTCAGTTCGAATTGTAACTGGACTTTTCTTATGTGAACTTCAAGTTATCCTTATTTACCTTAGTGTTTTAACGTCGAGAGATCTTGACAAAGGTCTCGATACTGGCATGTCACAGTGGTTAACAATGAAAGAGAGGCTGGAATTCATCTCCACTGTTGGTGCCACTTTACCATATTTCTGTAGCTATCGGTAATTTTTATTTTCTTTTTTTCCATTAAGGGCAAGGCAGAAATACTATTACGTTGGGGGTATAGGAGTTAGTCAGTTAAGTGCCATACGTGAAACACGCTTTGGCGATCATGTCTCGAAAGAGACATGACTGACTGGGCAGAAGATTATCCCTTAGTAGGTTACCATTTCTTTCTGCGGTAGACTGGTTGCCATCCAAGGCTATAGAACCCAATCTGTCCTGTTATTTAACCCATAACTGGAGGGAAGAGACGGATTAATACCTTTCCCAAGGGTATCTGCGCATAAATAGTATAGAAGTAAGTGAAAGAAAACTGAGTGTAGGGAGGTTTGAGAAAAGGACAAAAGACGAACGAGATTCGAGAAGACAAAAGATGGCAACTGACGTTGCATTTCGACGTTATTACATAACACTTGGAAAGGAGCTGGTTGTCACCTAACACACTTTCTCAGAGTGACTGAAGGGATAAAAAAGAAGAAAGTTTGACATTTCAACGAGTTATGAGACCGTCCAATCATTTGCCCTCATCATAAACAAATGCAAGTTTAGTAATATAGGATTTTTATCCATTTAAATACAATGACTGTATTTTCTTTGTGTTGTTGTCGTTTGCTTTTTTTTTTATGAGGCGACCTATGAATAATTTTCTTGCTGTAATTAACTGGCTGGTTCGCGATCAAAGATCACTGGCTATTGAAAAAAATCGATAAGGAATCTAGGCTCTGTTCAGCGGTGGAAACTTTACCGTCTACGATCTGCTAGACGCTGTTCATGTCCGATTAAGTAACCGTTGTCATACAACGATCTAATTTCCAAACGAATTAAGCTCTGGAAGTAAAGTCGCAACACGTACCTGTACCTGGTTTGCACGTTTGTAAGAGGCAACAAAAGAACAGTTAATTGATTTTTGCCATTGGCAGGTTGTCATTTAAGTAGAGTAGAAAATATGTTAGCTCATCGGCCTTTTGGTCGAGAGGTATTAAACTCCGTCTCACCTCACATGCTTCCAAGTCTTGGCTTAATCGCTGTTGCCTGAGACCTCGCCAGAAGTGGGTTATGCTAGAAGGGTTAGTCTATTTTTGGCTTTTTAATCTTTTACACATGGATCGGGTGTGCGTTGTGAGAAATCGGAGAGCCGAGTTCAAATTTCAGTTGAATTCGTTGCATTTACTTACGTGCAAATACCCATAGGAAAGGTATTAATTCATCTTTAGCCTCCAGCTATGGGTTAAATAACAGGACATATTAGGTTCTATAGCGTTGGTTGGCAACTAGTCTACCGCAGAAAATAATGGCAACTTACTGCGGGAAAATCTTCTGCCCAGTTAGTCATGAGTGGAAAGGTGCCGTTTAATCTTGCTCCCCTTGATATGCATAATCTTAAAATGCTTTGTCTCTTTAAAACGTAGAGAATCATGACCCGCTACAGATTCTTTAGAATTACAATTTATCATAGTAATTCTACTATCTGTGAATTGCCATTACTTCTGAGGTAACGTTAAATCACTCCATTATCTTTCCCATCTCCAGTTTGTATTCAGCTGACTTTCTCTTAAACTAGCTGCCACTCAGGGCTAGAGAGCCTAACTTAACCTATAGCTAATGGAGGAGAGAAGACTAATTCATTCCTTTCCCGAGGGCATACACTCTTCGTAGATTTCTCTTTACACACCTAAAAAGGTACATACGGTGATTTTTAATTTTTAAATTCAAACCTGTGCAATTTGATTTAACACTTACTACTTGGATTTTATTATTAGATTCGTTAGCTTCTTATTTATCGCAGCTTCTCTAATTTATTCTTCAGCTGCTGAAGCATACCCTTAAACCAACGAACCAGTCGACTACACCATTCGATTAACTCCCTTTGAACCACAGGTCAATATTCATCGTATAAAATATTTAGCTGCAATAAGCTCTTCTGGGATTTTTAAACAGATCTCATTTTAAACGAGAATAACGTTATGAGATCAACGAGAAAGCGGTTAACGCATTGGGAGTTTTTTTTCTCTCTACTAAAGCATATGCGTCGTACACTATTCTATCACTTTAAACTGACAGAATAGTGTACGACGCTTAGAAGAGTCCTCAAACAATCATAAAAATAATATACTGCATCGGAACGAAAACTTGTAGCATTTTTTTTTTTAAGTTAATTTTTAAAAGTACTTAGATATTTGTATATAGATTTATTTAGGTATCCCCCATTCGCCCCGTGGTGTATAAAAGGAGGTTCTTATCTCGAGGAAAAGGGAGAAGCACGAAAATGGCAACTAGGATTAGATTGTAGTACCATTTCCTGCACAATTTAATCTGGATACCAGAACCACTAAACGGTCCGGGAGGAATGGATAGAAATTATGGGAATTTATTTAATAGCAATGAATGAGAAATGGAAAAAAAGAGCATTTCTTCGTTATCAGGGTGGGGGTTGAACTAGGTACTTCTACTAATTCGCTGAAAAACAGCCAAGTATGAAGAAAAAAAGGTTCAAACTTAATATTTTTTTATTTTTCATCAAAATATTTATGAAGAGGAAAGATCAGCACCGAATGTAGAATTTTAAAATTGCGTAAGTGAGTTCAAACATCACAAACAAGTGAAAAATATTCAGGTGATATTTTCATTGGTGGTGTAAATCAATAGCAACAAGATCGACATAGGAAAGCCAGTTTGAGGATTTTGCAAGAAAATAATCTCACGGCAAACTTTGCGAAATAGGAATTGAATGTTCTAAAAATCACTTATCGGCTCAGAATAGGAAATCAGTAGAACCGAGTTTGAAATCCAATTAAATTCGTTGCATTCATTTACGCGCAAATATAATTGAGAAACGTATGAATGCATCTCTTCTCCCTCCAGCTATGGGTTAAATAGGACAGATTGGCTTCTGTAGCCTTGGTTGGCTACCAGTATACCGCAGAAAGAAATCGTAACTTACTGCGATAAAATCTTCTGTCGAGTCAGTCATAAATCGAAAGAGACATAATCGCCCAAGCGTGTATCGCATATGGCACTTGACTGATTTAAGGATATTCAACTTAATGAGATTTAATTCAGATTTTGAGCAATATTCTTCTTCTATGTGCCCTGTGCATTCAGGACGTAAGCGATCATGGTTTTCCACGTCTCCCTATCCCTGGTGGCTCTGAGCACGCCTTCTCCCGTTACATCTTGCAACCCTCGTTCCGTCATTCACCTGATCATGTCCTTCAAATATGTTATCCGCTGCTTTCCCCTGTCTCTTTTTCCCCTCTATCTGGCCTGTTAGTATCAGATTCTTCAAGCTCTCCTTTCTCATTACATGTCCCAGGAACTTCAGCTGTCTCTTCCTGATGCTTAGTATTAATTTCCTTTTTGATTCCATCATTTCTAAGACCTCATCATTGCTCACATGCTCGATCCATGATATTCGCAGCATCCTTATGTAGAACCACATTTCAGTTGCTTCAAGTTTTTCCTTCATCTTTGATGATGTTGTCCCTCATTAAGAATTGAAAAAACTCATTTTAACTCAAGAACTTTATTGTTTTTTTTTATTTTATTTTAATTGTGGATGCTGGACCAATAGGACTTGGCGGGTCATTCTAACCCAAAGACAAACGGATGAGAATGTGATGTGCGACCTGTGGCTTGTTTTAGTAGAACTCTCGCTCATCAGAATCGCAGCTACAGTCAAACTGAAAGAAAAGCTTCAGCCGTTATTTAGGGCTGTGAAATATCCCCTTTATACCTGTTTGGTTGTTATTTTGAAATAGCCAGACGATGAACCTTTGAAATATTTGTACCATCATTTAGGACGGCTATCTCCCAGTATGTTAAAATGGGGGATTATAGAATTACTCCTTTACAGTCTTGAACCCTGCTGACATTAAACCAGTTCAAATTAATAACGAAGATGCAAGTAAGTGATTCTTTAGAAATGTATTTGAACCAAATAATTCCTTATACTGTTCCGAAAAAACTCTATCAGAATTTGGTTAACATTCTTTGATAGATACCACTATTCAAGAAATTTCTAGATGTGTAAAGAACACTGTATGGACAAAACAAGCATAATAAAACATTATTCAAATATAAAGAATGAACTTGCGTGTAAATCAAGTGTACTCCTTAGGGGAACTCGCCTTGTCATTCCAAACCTTTGCAACCGGAAATATTGAAACTAGCTCATGAAATTCACCAAGGTTTTATAAAAACTAAAACTTTACTACGTGAAAAAAATATGGTAGCCAGGTATTGACAATGATATAGAAAAAAAAATGGAATTGCTTGTCATGCTTGGATGTTTCTAGACCAAAAACTCCAGAACTATCGAAACAAAAACCAAGGGACAATCGTGGGAAAGGGTTCACATCGACATATGTAGGCCATTCCTGACAGGTGAAAGTATTTTGGATATAATCGATGGCTACACGAGGTCGCCGGAACTCAATATAATTAGAGCTACAAACTCAAACTATTTTAAATTGTCTAAATTAGAACTTTTCTAGATTCGGATACCCTGAAGTCATTGTTAAACTTAAAGAGTAAAGACATAAACTAAATTTGGTGAGCGAAATAGCATTCGGCACCACCGATCGATACCTTACCACCTTCAAAGAAATTCTGAGATAGAAAAAATTTATAAAACGTTCGGTAAAGCCGTTAAATTATCGCATATCGAAGGACGAGACTGGAGAAGATTAATTTTCCAATTTTGACTTGCCTATCGTAATACACTGCACGTGTCTACTCGGCTGTCTCTAGCTAAACTGCTTTTTGGTCGACTTCTGCGAGGCAAGATCCTTACCATTATTAGTGAGAGTGTTAAATATCAACATAAACAGGTAAAATATGCTGATGATAAACGCAAGGAAAGCAAAACAGTGTAATATTTTACAAGGGGACCATGTGCTTTTACAGGTGGAAAAACAAATTTTATACACCATTTTCTGTTTAACAATACACTATTGTTGACAGAAAAGGGCCAGTCATAACTGTTGAGAAGATTGATAAACATGGCACCTACATTCGAGAAGTAAACAATGTGGAAAAAGAAATTTACAAATTTCAAGAAGTTGGCACTGATTTTGATAACTAAGCTTGGAAGGAAAGAATGACGTTTCTGGATTCACAAACAGTGAACAACAATTGCGACGATCCACCAAAAATCGACGTTCACCGTTGTGTTGTCGAGGTTCTTCTGCCTGAGTCCAACCAAACTTCCTGACCTTCGGTCGATTCTGCTCATGTTGTGTTGTCGATCTCGGACCGGTCAAAGCAGGGTTGCTTGTTATCACCTGATTAGGTCAGCACGGACTCGCGAGGAAATGATATATAATGAAAACCAGATTTAAGAATGCAACACCATGATGTAGATTTATATGTATTTATATCGAATAGATAAAAGATTACAAGTAAGTCAAAGCTAAGTGACGAAAAATATATTAGTTGGCTGGTATTTCAATAGCTTGCAAACATTCGTGATATATTATCACCACGGGACGGTGGTTTGCTCAATTTGCACCTCCCCAAATTCGAACTGACAATCTCTTGCAATATCACTGGTGGCAGGCTATTTCAGCTTGACCGTATCATTCCATCGCTGGTTTCTGTCTCTCTAAATTTCGTTTTTCACCCCAGTTTTATTAAAAAGGCACAAAACCGGGGTGTTGAAGTTAGGTACGGGATTTCTATTTCCCCATTTGTATATACGACTTGCTAACTCGACATGTAAGTAATATCATTTAACTATTTCGAGAGAGTTTTCCGATGGAAGGGAAGAAACTAACTCTCTGCCAGTTCCGATCAGCCGTCCTGGTAGTCAGTAAACAGGAAATCCTCAAGGCCGAATTTTTACCTAGGGTCACGAATCATCAAAATCTAATGACAATTTTTTTTAATTAACTAGCTTTGATAAATTCGCTTACTTCTCCCGATAAAAGAAATTTTGCAATCATTGTATCTTTACATCTGTATTTTTCAATTTTATCACTTCGGCTACTTTTTCCGACAAAAATAATCGTATTCTCCAATTTTTTAGAGATATCTCTTATCTTGAAAATTACTTAAAATTAATGCCAGTCTTATAGAAATAGGGTTACACTTACCTTCAGGCCGTAGGCGATCATGAACTTCCAATTACCTCTATCTCGTGTCGTTTTAAATATTTTTCCTTGGCATCTTTCCTAAATCCCGCTAGGTTATCTATTTGTTCAAGACTCCCCCCTCCCCCCTCTCTCTCTCTTCGTCTTCTTAGTATAAGATTCTCCAAACACTCCTTCCTTATTACGTATCCTAGGAACCTCAACTGTCTCTTCCTGATGTTAAATATGGGTTTTCTTCAATTTTGCATCCTCTCTAACGCTTCGTCGTTGCTCACGTGGACGGTCTATGGTATTCTCAGCATCTTTCTGTAGGACTACATTTCTGCTGCCTCAAGCGTCTCCTTCATTCTTGATGAAATCGTCCAGCATTCGCTACCATAGAGAAGAACGGATATCACATAGCAGTCTAGGATTCATTTTTTTTGTTGTGGTTTCCAATGAAAATTTCCTATCTCTCAATACTCTGGTTAGATTTTAAAATACGTCCTTGGCCATGCCAATGCGTTTTCGGATCTGTGTCATACTTTCTATCCTCTGTCAGAACGCTTCCCAAGTATTCAAATTTATTTACTTGTTTTATTTTAGTTTCTCCGACCCGTAGATGGTATATTGGGATCTTCTTTTTGCTGATGACCATCCATTGTTTTTTTTTTTTAATTTATGCTCAGTTCTTTCTTTTCGCTTTCTCTTGCTACCTTTTGTAGGTTGTCCTGCATTTTCCTTTTCGTGTCTGCTATCAACACTGTGTCATCCGCGTATCTTATCTTGTTGAGATTGTGACCGCTAATGACGTATCCTGGCAAGGACTTTATTTTATTTTTTTCAGAATTGTTTCGTTGTACAGGTTGAATATATCCGGTGAGAAATCACATCCTTATCTACGCGCCTTTTTATTTTTTTTATATCTGCTAAATTCATTTCCAGTCCCTATGCAAGCGGTTTGCTTCCAATATAGATTCTTGGTTATCGTAAAGTCTTTTCTGAAAATGTTCAGGTTGCTGAGCATCTCTATCAAGTCTTTGTGTCGTACTTTGTCGAACGCCTTTGCGTAGTCTATAAAGAACAGATGCAGGTCCTTCTGTATTTGTATTGCTCTTTCTGGTAGTGTTCTGAGCATGAATATCGCGTTCCTTGTTCCGGTAACTGTAACGAACCCGAACTGTTCTTGTACTATCTCTGGGTCGATTCTGCTACGTGCTCTGTTCATCAGTGCCCGGATGAGTTTTCTTATGTGGCTCAGTAATATGATTATTTGGTGGAGTTCTTATTCCTTTACACCTGGCTTCTTGGGTTGTACTATGAAAATTGATCTACTTACGTCCTCTGGTATATCACCATTGTTGTAGATTTCATTTTTTTTATTTCTCTGATCCAGTCTACACCAAAGCCGCCTAAGGCTGCCAGCATCTCTATTACAATACATTCTGCTCTTGTTGCTTTATTTCTGTTGCTTCTGTTTGGACAGTGCCGCTTCCATTTCGGATTTTTAATATTTTTGCTCCGTCGGTATTTCTGTGTATTGTTGGTTGTTTTTTCTCTCTCTCTCTCTCTCTCTCTCTCTCTCTCTCTCTCTCTCTCAGAGATTTCCTATATACTCATCCCATCGCTGAAGTATTTTTAACTTTCTCTAAAATGAGCGTTCTATCCTTTGATCTTTTATACATCTTGTTGCTGAGCCTGTCTTTTGTCGTGCTCAGTCTCTCTACTGCTGCGCATTTGTTGTTGAGATATTTTAACTTAGCCTGTTTGAATTTGCCTCTTATTTCCTTGTGTAGTTTCCTGTATTACGTTCCATGTCTTGGCATTGTTTTCTATATTCGGTGATACTGACGTTTTTCCCCTTTGGGATGTTGTCGTTTGCTGAGGTCAGTAGGGCTTTTCTTATTGCGTCTCACTTTGAACTTCTTTTTCCAACTTTTTTTTTTTCGTATTTCTTTTTCACACTGTATAACTCATGCATGTTCGGGTCATTCACGAGTCTGTTATACTACAGTCTGGGCGTTGTGTTAAGTTTCTTGAATCTCCGTAGTTTTATCCTTAGTTTGCATATAACTGGCAGATTTCCGCAGTAAGTGCTTCGATAGGTTTTGCAGTGAAGGACTGCATGCGTGAATCTCTTGTTGATACTTATGTAAACAATTTGGTTATTAGTTTTTCCTCCTGGGCTTCTCCATGTCCATAAACGTCTTGGGTGCTCTTGGAACCAGGTATTGGTTATTATCTGGTCATTGGCTGTGCACCATGGGACACATTTCTAACCACGGCCATTGCGCTTTCCTAGTTCAAAATTGCCGACCGTTTCACCTTCCCTTAGTCTACTTTGGCATTCAGATCTCTCATGATAATTTTGATTTTTGTTGACTTTTACCGAGCCTTCGTATTACCTAGCATAGAATAAAACACTTGGAATTCTTCTGTGCTTTGTGTTGTTGGTGCATATACAACTATGACCGATATATTGAGGAGGCCTCCCTTTTTAGTTTAACCACCAGAATTCTTTCAGATATTTGGCAATATCCCAGAACGCATTCTCTCGTTTCTTTACCTAATATCACGCAGACTTTTGTTTTTTAAATTATTTTCACCTCTTGCGTATATATTTTTGTGGTCGTCAAAAGTTTCCGTTGTTCAGCCACCTTGTCTCACATATGCCTAAAATGTTTGCTTAATTTAGTCATCTACATGTTTGATGTGCGTTGTGGGACAGTGGATATCGGCTCGGAAGGAGAAATCGGAGGGCCGAGTTCGAATTCCAGCCGAATTCATTGTATTCACTTACGCGCAAATACCCTTGGGAAAGGTATTAATCCGTCTCTTCCAGTTATCAGGACAGATTGGGTTCTATAACCTTGGTCGGCAACCAGTCTACAGCAGAAAGCAATGACAACCTACTGCGGGATAATCTTCTGCCCAGTCAGTCATGTCTCTTTCGAGACATGATCGCCCAAGCGTGTATCACGTATGGCACTTTACTGACTGACATGTTTTCCAGCTCTCCACAGTTGTCCAGCGTTTTCACGTTCCATGTCCAAAGAATTATGTTTTCTTTTTGTGCGAAGAGTCGCAGGATAACGGTCCGGTGACACCTGTCGCTCATGTGGTTCGATTCCGGGTAAGGGATCAATTCTGTGGAGATTTGTCGCCTTTACGGCGTTGTTGTGTTCAAAAAGACATAAAATGGCTTTCTTTATTATTACAGAAAAAGGGGGATATTGTGGTGTATAACAGGAGATTATATACTCTTGAGAAACACCAAACCCCGGCAAAAAATGAAAAACAAAAATTCTTAAAGATAATTCAAACTAATAGATTAAATTAATATCCCCAAAAATCAAAACACTTTGTATTTAAAACCGACTTTAGATTGACTGGAATCATTTTCATCCTCAAGATTAAAATCTGTAGATTCGTCTATATTGACAAAACTGTCAACACAAAACAATTTTAAAAATAAAATGCACTTTCTTGAAAGATATCTATTTATCTATCTCCCACTAATTATATATATATATATATATAGTGTATATATATATATATAGTGTGTATATATATATATATAGTGTATATATATATATATATATATATATATATATATATAGTGTATATATATATATATAGTGTATATATATATATAGTGTATATATATATATATAGTGTATATATATATATATAGTGTATATATATATATATAGTGTATATATATATATAGTATATATATATATATATAGTGTATATATATATATATATAGTATATATATATATAGTGTATATATATATAGTGTATATATATAGTGTATATATATAGTATATATATATATAGTATATATATATATATATAGTATATATATATATAGTATATATATATAGTATATATATATAGTATATATATATATAGTGTATATATATATAGTATATATATATATAGTGTATATATATATAGTATATATATAGTGTATATATATATAGTATATATATATATAGTGTATATATATATAGTATATATATATAGTGTATATATATATAGTATATATATATATAGTGTATATATATATATAGTGTATATATATAGTATATATATATATAGTGTATATATATATAGTATATATATATATAGTGTATATATATATAGTATATATATATATAGTGTATATATATATAGTGTATATATATATAGTATATATATATATAGTGTATGTATATATATAGTATATATATATATAGTGTATATATATATATATAGTATATATATATATATATAGTGTATATATATAGTGTATATATATATATATAGTATATATATAGTGTATATATATATATAGTATATATATATAGTATATATATATATATAGTGTATATATATATATAGTATATATATATAGTGTATATATATATATATATAGTGTATATATAGTATATATATATATAGTATATATATAGTGTATATATATATATAGTATATATATAGTGTATATATATATATAGTATATATATATATAGTGTATATATATAGTGTATATATATATAGTATATATATATAGTGTATATATATAGTGTATATATATATATATAGTGTATATATATATATAGTATGTATATATATATATATAGTATGTATATATATATATAGTATATATATATATATATATAGTATGTATATATATATAGTATATATATATATATAGTATGTATATATATATATAGTATATATATATATATAGTATGTATATATATATATAGTATGTATATATATATATATAGTATATATATATATATAGTATGTATATATATATATAGTATGTGTATATATATATATAGTATGTGTATATATATATATATAGTATGTATATATATATATAGTATGTATATATATATATAGTATGTATATATATATATATATAGTATATATATATATATATATAGTATGTATATATATATATATAGTATATATATATATATATATAGTATGTATATATATATATGTATATATATATATATATATAGTATGTATATATATATATATATAGTATGTATATATATATATATATAGTATGTATATATATATATAGTATATATATATATATATATATAGTATATATATATATATATAGTATATATATATATATATAGTATGTATATATATATAGTATGTATATATATATATATATAGTATGTATATGTATATATATATATAGTATGTGTATGTATATGTATATATATATAGTATGTATATATATATATATATAGTATGTATATGTATATATATATATGTATATATATATAGTATATATATTGTATATATATGTATATATATATTGTATATATATGTATATATATATATAGTATATATATGTATATATATATAGTATATATATATAGTATATATATAGTATATATATATATATAGTATATATATAAATATTTGAGAACAAAATATGGATTTATTGTGTGGTAGCCAACATTGTGTTTCGGTTGTTATAACGATCATCAGGACTTACCTTTACTATTGTGAAGTTTTTTGTTACGGCCTGTGAATAGATTTAGAAATGTGGTAAAACCTTACAGTTTTAAGGCTGTTTGAAAGAATTGCAAATTCTACGCTGCACCCAGTTTGACTTACGGGATTAAAGAGGAGGATTAGGGTATTTTAGAGATCAGGTGGTAACAAAACCAGAAATATGTTAAATCCAGGCACCTGTCTATATTAAGTCATAGCTGAGATCGGAGAGAGTGTTAGTCCACTATTGGTGAGAGATGGGCTTGTCAGCCACGTGGTTCTTGTGCCGTTCTTTCGTATTGCCAGCTACTACGCGTTAATGAGGAGTTGGTAGTGGGCAGAGCTAGTTAGTTAGACAAACATAAGTTGTCCCAAGTATCACCTATCTACCAACCCAAAAGAGAAGATGAAACCCTGAATGAAACGTCTATTTTTATAAGGGTAAACAAAATAGCGTTCTTATTCTTCGACGTGGCCTTTGAGTTCTCTTGTTACATTGTGAGCATGCAGCTGGCCCTTTCCCAGCCTTTGATGTACATCGATGCGATTGAGAATTGAAATGCTACGTGGGTAATCATTGGCCAGACGGTGGAAAATCAAGGAAAGGGCCGCCTTGTATATTTACGTATGCCATGAATTTCCTTCATGTGGTCAATGTATGGAAAAAATCTCTCAACGCTTTTATTTCAACTCAGTCGTAAGCAATCGTGTCTCTCCACATCTTCCTGTCCTTTGAAGCTATCAATAAGTTTTTTGTTATTTCTTCTTAACTCTGTTCCGTCATTCATTTACTCAAGCTCACTAAGTATGTTTTTGTCTATTTTTGCCTTCAATCTGTCCTGTTAGTGTCATATTTTCCACGCCCTCATTTCTCATTATGCACCTTAGAACCTTCAAGCGTCTCTTTCTAATGCTAAGTAGATGTTTTCTTTTTGTTTTTATTTTCTCTAAAACATCGTTGCTCATATGTTTGGTTTGAGGTATTCTCAGGATCCTAGTGTTGCTTGAAATCTCTTTTTCATCTTTGAGGAGATTGTTCAAGACTCACTGCTGTGGAACTTTTTATTGTATTTGGAAAATGGAAGGTGGGGATTAATGGGGAATTCGATTCCGTAAAGGTATGACGCACCGTAGATGTAAAATGGTGAAGTTAAATAATGTCATCAGAACATTTGTCATGGAAATAGGGACAGAGTAGCGACAAGCTTACAACATTGTGGGTGGGTGTCATAGGGGAAAATAACTTCTCTTAATTAGGGAACAATCTCTAGCAATATCAGTCAGTTAAGTGCCATACGTGATGCACACTTAGGCGATCATGTCTCGAAAGAGACATGACTGACTGGGCAGAAGATTATCCCGCAGTAGTAGTGTGTTTTACGTATGGCACTTAACTAATTGATATCTATTTTACCATTGTGTGTATGTATGTATATATATATATATATATATATATAGATTTTCGAAATAACAACATCACTTGAAAAGACACAAAAAGTGTCGAAACAAAATAGCTACTTTTGTAGTGATATTATAACATATCAATGTTATAATTTATTAATAAATATTATTATTATTATATATATATAGTGTGTGTGTGTGTTCTTTTCAATTATTTACGCACATGAAAAACATTTGTCAATCAGCAGTTTTTGATTGGCTTTTTTGATTGGCTTCTACTGCTTCTATATAAATGACGGCTGATCCCAATTGTGTATGACCTCTCTCTCTCTCTCATCTATATATATATATATTTAGTATATCGAGGCAGCAAGTAATTTTCTAAACATATGCTATTAAATATAAGAGACAATGAATGTCTATTATGTTTAATCATGAGCCGTTCTTTGGATGTTCAAAACTTATTCACAAATGTTCCCGTCCAGGAAACAATTGACATCATTATCCGTGATGTATACAACCATGCTACTCTCCCATCAATCAATATTAAACCCACTATATTAAAAAAAAACTATTATTAGTATGCACCACACAAGTATCCTTTCACGATCCCTTAGGCAATATTTATACACAAATAGATGGTATTGCGATGGGATCTCCTTTAGGTCCCCTTTTTTCTAATTATTATATGGCAAATCTAGAAAATAAAATAATTAATGACAACAATAAACCCTCTATATATGTAAGATACATAGATGACATCTTTCTTTTAGCTAAGAATATCGATCAAATTAAATATCTTAAAAACAAATTTGAAAGTCACTCCGTCCTCAAATTTACATTAGAACTTAATATTAATAATAAACTCCCATTCCTTGATGTATTCATTGATTCTAGCACACATAAATTTACTACTTCTCTATATAGGAAACCAACTAGCATAAATTCGTGTCTTCTTAATTATAATAGTGAATGCCCCCAACGATATAAGTTAGCTGTTATAAAAAACTTACTTCAACGCACACAAATGATATCTTCTTCCAAATCTATATTTTATAAAGAATTACACAACATTAAGCAAACACTAGTCAATAATGGATTTCCTAACTCCGTTATTGATCAACAAATTAAAATGTATCTCAACAAAATTAACAATAGCTCTAACAATAATGATAATATTAATAATAATGGTTTACATCCAAATAAACATAACACTATTAACTTATTCTATTGCAACCAAATAAATAATAATTATAAACAAGATGAGAAAACTCTCAAAAACATAATACGTAGAAATGTTAAACCAGTTGAAAGTAATAATCAAATTAAACTCATTATATATTATAAAAAATTTAAAACAATTGACCTCATAGTCTATAATAACCCAACAAGCACTAAACTAAATTCTTTACAAAAAACCAATGTAGTGTACCAATTTACATGCCCATTCAGAGATTGCATCTCTGATACTACTCAAAAACCTAGTACATATATTGGTTTTACTACAACCATGCTCTCCCGTAGACTTACATGTCATCTTTCTGATCAGAGTACTATTAAACAACATTTCTCTGAAAAACATAAACATGTAGGTAATATCAGACAGATTTTGGTCAACAATACGGTGATCCTTACTCATACACACAGTAAGAGGAACCTGCAGATATTGGAGGCCATGTACATCAAATCAAAACAACCAAAACTCAATAAAATCAACTTTAAAACAGGAAATAACATATTACATTGCATTTGACTACATGGTTTTGTTGTCATTTCGCGCTATCCCGCGGTGTGACGTCATAAAACCGCATCGCAAACTTAAGAACTGCGTTTATTATTTTTGGTAACTATTGCCGTTGCCAAGTGGAGTTTTATGTCAACACAAAATAAAATCGTCGGTGATGGTGGATTTTATAATATTTCAGTTTAAACTACCTCTCTGAAGATGGCTCATGTGAGCCGAAAGCTTAGAAGAAAACCAATAAATAATTATTCAAATGTTGGAGAATTTTTGTCTTTATTTTCAACTGAAATTAAAGCAAAAATACGACGTTTAGAACGGCTCATGATTAAACATAATAGACATTCATTGTCTCTTATATTTAATAGCATATGTTTAGAAAATATATATATATATATATATATATATATATATAACACAGAGGGTGCGATGGGTAAATTGTCGAAATTTTTCTAAATTCTGAGTATGCGCACTGTTTTCGAATTTTATCGACTGCACAGTATAGTAGGGGGTGTTGAGAAAGATCACCATGAGCCAATTCATTTTCCCAGAAATTTGGAAACGGCATGCTGTACTTAACTTTCGAGCCAGAAGCTCAAATCGGAACATTTCAGAGTGTTTGGATGCCAATCTGAGGGCAGTGCAGAGGATTTGGAAAGAGATTGTTGACTCTAATTGTTATTACTAAAGTGTTTGGAGTAATCACTAGTGATGGCGACGTTATGCCTCCAGTCATCTTCTCACGGGGCCACAGACTCAATCCGGAGGCCTGCATCAAGTTCCTCGTGGAGGTAGTGTTATCCTGGGTCAAAAGACTACCTGCTGGAAGACCCTATGTCTAGAAACAGGACTTTGTAGCACGTCACACAAACAGGAGAATGATTATGTGTAAGGCGCAGTTGAGTGAGAGCAAAAATATACTGAAACCAACATAAACAAGGAAGCCGTCCTGAAGAGTTGCAGAAAATTCCTGGAATAGATTTACTCTGTAATATTTCAACATACTTTTGTGTAATTTTATTAAATATCTGTTAAAATGAAATGTTACGGTTTTCATTCTTGCGTAATGTGTGCTTGTGTGTGTGTATATATATATATATATATATATATATATATATATATATATATATATATGGCAATTTTTCTAACACAATCAGCACATTGTGCCCGTGTTCATAGTTGATATTATTGAGAGTTTTTTTTTTCTATAATGCTTCCATTATTTTAGCCATTTTTTCATTACATGTAGATGAGGCTATTAAATTTTTATCACCAACTAGTACATTGTGGATGGACCGGAAATACTAAAATCCGAAGTGGAAGCTGCAATGGCCAAAATGAACAGAAATAAAGCACCTGGCCCAGATGGCATAGTGATAGAGCTGCTGACAGCCTTAGAAGAATATGGCATAGAAAAGATTACCGACATAATAAACGAAATTTATAGCAGCGGAATAATACCAGACGACCTATGCAAGTCGATATTTATAGCACTGCCGAAGAAACCAGGTGCAAACGAGTGTGAACTACACAGAACTATCAGCTTAATGAATCACATCACAAAACTGATTGTCAGAATCCTGATGAATAGAGCGAGAAGCAGAATCAGGCCAGAGATAGGGCAGGAACAGTGCGGGTTCGTCAAAGACACTGGAACAAGGAACGCCATATTCATGATTAGGATGCTCTCTGAAAGGGCATTACAAATGAAGAAAGACTTGTACCTATGCTTCATTGATTACGCGAAAGCATTCGACAAAATACGACACAAAGAATTGATGGAAATGATAGGCAACCTCGACATTTTCGGCAAAGATATAAGAATAATCAAGAATCTCTACTGGCAGCAAACGGCCTGCATACGGACAGGTAACGACCTCAGTAGATACACAAAGATAGAAAAAGGCGTAAGACAAGGATGTGTCTTTTCACCGGATTTGTTCAACCTATACAGCGAGAATATTTTGAGGACCCTAGATGACACACCAGGATTTATTATTGGAGGCCACAACCTGAACAACATAAGATACGCGGACGATACAGTACTGATTGCGGACACGGAAAGGAAACTGCAAGATCACATACAGAAAGTAGCAGTGGAGAGTGACAAGAAGGGACTACAAATAAACTTTAAGAAAACTGAGTGCATGGTCATCAGCAAAAGATACAACCCAAAATGCCAAATACAGGTGGGGGATAACAGAATCAAACAAGTCCAAGAATTTAAGTACCTAGGAAGTGTTCTAACAGGAGATGGAAAGTGCGACACGGAGATCCGAAGGCGAATTGGCATGGCAAAGGACGCGTTCCAGAAGATGAGCAAAATACTAACACACAGGAAGATCTCAATAGAAACGAAGAAAAGAGTGCTAGACTGCTACGTGATGTCAGTTCTTCAGTACGGCTGTGAATGCTGGACAATATCATCGAAAATGAGGAAAAAACTGGAAGCGGCCGAAATGTGGTTCTACAGAAGGATGCTACGGATATCGTGGACTGAGCATACAAGCAACGACGAAGTGTTAGAAAGAATGGCAACAAAAAGGAAATTGATGCTGAGCATCAGGAAGCGACAACTGAAGTTCCTGGGACATGCAATGAGGAAGGAGAGCCTGGAGAACCTGATACTGACTGGTCAGATGGAAGGAAGGAGAGACAGAGGAAGGCAGCGGATAACATATCTGCAGAGTCTGATCAGGTGGATGACGGAACGGGGGTTGCCAGGAGCAACAGGAGCAAACATACTAAGAGCCACAAGGGATAGGGATACGTGGAGAGCCATGATCGCCTACGTCCTGAAGGGACAGGGCACATAGAAGAAGTAGTACATTGTGGATGGAGCGTTGTATATTCCTAAGCGTATTTAAATGGAGCCTCATTGAGCTATGGTCAGATAACGTAAGTTTTTTGTTAAACATTTAGTATATCCAATGGAATTATGAATTTCGTTTGATAAGGAACACATTTCCTTAAGGGGCATGTAAATTCGAAAATCATATTGGTTCTGTAATTTGGATCTTGTTGGTGTTGACGATGAGGTTAGCAGTTATAATTTTGCAATTTTTTTTTATAGTAGATAATTTAATTTTCTTGCTTTTTTTTTTCTCAACTATAGTTTCTTTTATAAGGGAAGATTTACCCTGCTTATGGTTAACATGTATTTACATTTTACCGAAAATGTTAATGCCATTATTTGTATGTTTAATGTTGCTATTGGCTACCCTAGAAAAAAGTGATGGTGATACTGACCAATAATTAAAATAAAACTTTCCTACAACTCCAGATATATACATGAAACAATCCATACATTCATTTAAAAGTAAAAATAAAGTTATTCTTGATAATGGCTAAAAGTATATCCGAATGCGCTCCAACTTACAGAATATTTGGACATGTTCCACATAATTTATGTTCAGAAAATAAAGTAATAACACAAGAAAAAAAAAAAAACTAATCACAGTACCTCGTCATTTTTTTTAAAGAAACCTGTATAAAAGAAGGTTTGCTGCCCAAATACACTAACATATATATATATATGTGTGGACAGTCATAGCGATGCACAATTTAGTTAGCTGTGAAGAGTATTTTCGCTTATGTTCTGAAAATTCATAGCACTTCAAGAAGAGGTATAAAGGTGTGGTAAGCTACAAGCTCTGTATAATTGAACAGTACGACAAATTTTATTAGCTGCACCCGTAAACTTAAAAAAAAAAATTATTTGTTATGTTTATCGTGAAAGCAATAAAATATCGTTTTCTAAGTGGCTACAAGAATTGTCGTAAAATGTCTTCATCGAAAAGTGTTAATTCTTCGCGGACAGATACTACTGTAGTCATTTTATGGTTTGTAAGCAAATATAATCACATTGCTCTGTAGGTAGAACACAGAAGAATGAATAAATACAGAGCCCAACAGACTAGTCACTAATGGAAGGACATGATTGATTTCATATTGCATGACGATCGAACGAAGAAGAAGCCAGGCATCGGGGCCCAGAATCAATATGGCCTCTTCATGTGATGGACACGGAATGACCTTGGCCCGTTGCTGCCTGTGTCTTCCATCTTCTCAATTGTCCATTTAATCACACTACCTGAACACCTCACTCACAAACAGGCGTTCTTTTATGCTACTCATGTAACAAGAACTGGAAAGGTGTTTTTTTCTTTGTCTAAGAAATTAATTTACAGTTATTTATGCTTTTAATATTTCTACTTTTGCTTACAACCGGATTTTTCTTTTTTTCTTTTTGTGTTCTTCAAAATTAGCGTCTAAGTAATTATATATCCGAAAAGATTTCAACCCTTTTGTCACGTCCATTTTCTTTTCTTTTTTTAAATTTTCGTCAAGTCTTTTCTGCCGTTAGCATTTCTCACCATTTATCCCCTTAAAATCTTGCTTCTCATCATCTTTTATTTTTTTAACTTGTTTCTTTTTGTGTCGCATTAACCGGCCTCTTACATATTCCGTCTTTTCGATTGCTGCTTCTTATTTGCCTGTCTGTTTACAGTATCTTTCCTGTCGACACTTTTTCTTTTTTTCCTTTTCTGTGTCGTCTTTTACTCTCGCAGCTATCTTTTCTTCTTATGTCGACACTTTTTCACTCTCCCCTCTCTCTCTTTCTTTTTGTTTTGTCTCTTTTTCACTCTCCTCTCTCTCTCTTTTTCCTTTTTGTTTTGTCTCTTTTTCACTCTCCTCTCTCTCTCTTTTTCCTTTTGTTTTGTCTTTTTCTTTTTCTCTCCCCTCTCTCTCTTCCTTTTTGTCTCGTCACTTTTGCACTCGCCTCTCTCTCTCTTGTCACGTCACTTTTGCACTCGCCTCTCTCTCTCTTCCTTTTTGTCTCGTCACTTTTGCACTCGCCTCTCTCTCTCTCTTGATTTTTGTTTCGTCTCTTTTTCACTCGCCTCTCTCTCTCTTCCTTTTTGTTTCGTCTCTTTTTCACTCGCCTCTCTCTCTCTTCCTTTTTGTTTCGTCTCTTTTTCACTCGCCTCTCTCTCTCTTCCTTTTTGTTTCGTCTCTTTTTCACTCTCTCTCTCTCTTCTTTCGTCTCTCACTCGCCTCTCTCTCTCTTCCTTTTTGTTTCGTCTCTTTTTCACTCGCCTCTCTCTCTCTTCCTTTTTGTTTGTCACTTTTTCACTCTCCTCTCTCTCTCTTCCTTTTTGTTTTGTCACTTTTTCACTCTCCTCTCTCTCTCTTCCTTTTTGTTTTGTCACTTTTTCACTCTCCTCTCTCTCTTCTTTTGTTTTGTCACTTTTTCACTCTCCTCTCTCTCTCTTCCTTTTTGTTTTGTCACTTTTTCTCTCCTCTCTCTCTCTTCCTTTTTGTTTTGTCACTTTTTCACTCTCGTCTCTCTCTTCCTTTTTGTTTTGTCTCTTTTTCACTCTCGTTTTCTCTCTCTTTTCCTTTTTGTCTCTTTTTCACTCTCGTCTCTCTCTTCCTTTTTGTTTTGTCTCTTTTTCACTCTCGTCTCTCTCTTCCTTTTTGTTTTGTCTCTTTTTCACTCTCGTCTCTCTCTTCCTTTTTGTTTTGTCTCTTTTTCACTCTCGTCTCTCTCTTCCTTTTTGTTTTGTCTCTTTTTCACTCTCGTCTCTCTCTTCCTTTTTGTTTTGTCTCTTTTTCACTCTCGTCTCTCTCTTCCTTTTTGTTTTGTCTCTTTTTCACTCTCGTCTCTCTCTTCCTTTTTGTTTTGTCTCTTTTTCACTCTCGTCTCTCTCTTCCTTTTTGTTTTGTCTCTTTTTCACTCTCGTCTCTCTCTTCCTTTTTGTTTTGTCTCTTTTTCACTCTCGTCTCTCTCTTCCTTTTTGTTTTGTCTCTTTTTCACTCTCGTCTCTCTCTTCCTTTTTGTTTTGTCTCTTTTTCACTCTCCTCCCTTTTTGTCTCGTTTCTTTTCCTCTCGCCTGTCACTCTCTGACTTTTTGTCTCGTTTCTTTTCCTCTCGCCTGTCACTCTCTGACTTTTTGTCTCGTTTCTTTTCCTCTCGCCTGTCACTCTCTGACTTTTTGTCTCGTTTCTTTTCCTCTCGCCTGTCACTCTCTGACTTTTTGTCTCGTTTCTTTTCCTCTCGCCTGTCACTCTCTGACTTTTTGTCTCGTTTCTTTTCCTCTCGCCTGTCACTCTCTGACTTTTTGTCTCGTTTCTTTTCCTCTCGCCTGTCACTCTCTGACTTTTTGTCTCGTTTCTTTTCCTCTCGCCTGTCACTCTCTGACTTTTTGTCTCGTTTCTTTTCCTCTCGCCTGTCACTCCCTGTCTTTTTGTCTCGTTTCTTTTCCTCTCGCCTCTCTTTTTCTTTTATCTCTCGTCTCTTTTCTCCTCGCCTTTCACTCTCTTCCTTTTCGTGTTGCCATTTTTCTTTCGCCTTTCACTTTCTTCCTTTTTGTCTTGTTTCTTTTCCTCTCGCCTTTCACTTTCTTCCTTTTTGTCTTGTCTCTTTTTCCCTCTAATCTCACTTTTGTCATTTAGATTATCTGATATTATGGAAGGTATTTAACTAAAGAAATGCATTTCTCAGCATTTTGTGTGATAGCATGTCCCTCCTCCAATATATTTATGAGGTAGAAATTTAACAGATTGTATTACTTATTTATCTTGACATTGAAAGTAAAAACAACCCATTTTGGCCAAAATTAGCCACTGACCCTGAAAAAATAATTTAGTTCGAGTAAAATCGCATTGTGATCTCGGAGAGCCTTCATTTCAATCTATGCGGAATTAGTTGGTGACGTAAATACCCTTTATTTGGCATAATACGTTTTTTTTTATCGTTATAACCTAGAGGGGATGTGCGTTGTGGTGCAGTGGATATCAGCTCGGAATGAGAAATCGGAAAGCCGAGTTTGAATTCCAGTTCAATTCCTTTTATTCCCTTACGCGCAAATACACTTGGGAAAAGTATTAATCCGTCTCTTACCTCCGGTTATGGGTTAAATAACAAGACAGATTGGGTCATATAGCATTGTCTGGCAATTAGTTTGCCGCAGAAAGTAATGGCAACCTACTGCAAGGTAATCTTCTGCCCAGTCAGTCATGTCTCTTTTGATACATGATCGCCCAAGCGTGTATCACGTATGACACTTAATTGACTGACTGATAACCCAGATGAACTTTATAATTTCATCTCTTAACACCTGTTCTGGCAGCCATTTAAACAAGCTCAATAGGTAGATTGAGCTCTATTCTGTATGTATTGTGTCAAATTCTTTAAGTCCAACCTTCCTTGTTAGGTTCCCTATAAATTTCAACTGTTTCTTTCTGATGGGTAATGTCTCTTTATTTTTTTTACATTTCTCTAAAAGTTCGTTCTTGCTTAGTTATATTGGAAGATATATCGTCAGCTGCTCCTGAATGGTGAGGTATTTATATCTATACGATACTAATTATAGATTGTAATTTCTTCCTAGTGACCTACGCATAATGATTGTTCTGTTCAAGTATTTCCTTGCTATAGATTTCTTTATTGGCGATCTGATGAATCAGATAAACCTATGAATAAATGATTTCTTATTTATCTTTAATTTGCTTTAGTTTTGTCATTTCATTGTAATATTTTTAATATGCTTTTGGATGCTAATTAAACATTGGCTGAAAATGTGACTTTCACTCATAAAGATTGAACAGGAAAAAAACCGAAGATGAAAAATTCATAGATAAAATCTGTTATGAGAGACAAAAATACAAATGAAAAGGGATAGTCGCGTTCGGAAGAAGGAATATAGACAACTAGGTTTAGTTTGGCACAAAGCTCTGACTCAGTACGAATCGAACTTCTTACCTGTAGCTTCACAGGAGTTTTCTGAAAAGTCTAGCTTTGTATAGAACAGTTTCTTAAACGGTGTTCGCCGGAACCCGTATGGTTTCTCAAGAGGTCAGTAGTGACAGTAATAAATATTAAATAAATTAAAACAAATATTTCACTCCATTTAAATCAGTAAAGCCACTAAGACACAAGCCGTTACTTGGTGTGGAAGAACTAGAAACATTATTAATGAGCAGGAAGAGTAGAGTAACCAGGAAGATTGGTGTATTTTTGTGTCTGCGGTGTTTTAGTTTTTATGATTCTTTTGAAGGGGGTTGTTGGTTTTGGTTTGGGGGGAGTATTTTTCTGTTCCTAGTTCAAATGTGTGAATTTTGACATCAAATTCTGTTATTTGCATATTTGATTGAAAACACTGGAAATATTTCTTTCTGACAATAACTTTTGTTTTCGTCTCTCCGCTCCTCGTATATTTATTGGTGGTTTACGAATATTGTTTCTCAAAGTACTTTCAATTACTTTATCTCCAAGGAGTAAATCTGTTTTCGATTGCGAGTAGGCGTCTGATTTGATAGCTTTTTCGTGATATGTTGAATTTTTCATGTCATGTGTTGTGACGCCTTATAAGAAATTCGAAATCATTTATAAAATGTTCATAATGATGCCGATTATATTTCGGCACAACTTTCCGTCCTTTGTGGCTTTAAGCAACGATTAACTCTGTTGTTCCTCTGTTATACACGCCTAAGTTCTTCGTACAATAAGCGCACAGATTAACACTAATAATACGTGTACATTTTGTTCAAGCTTTTCATCAACTAGTTATCTTCCTTGCACTAGCTATTACATTTCGTGGCGTTTAGGAGAAGGCGTGTTCAGAGCCACCAGGGATGGGGAAACGTGGAAGGCCATGATCGCCTACGTCCTGAAGGGACACGGCATATAGAAGAAGATTGCTTAAAGATATTTACGAAGCTTGAAAAGAAAAAAGACCAACTCCGTCCAAGAGCTTAAAAAATTACATGTCATGGTTAAAGTAGTATTTTAAGTTACCTGACCGGGTGTGCGTTGTGGTTTAATCTGAGAACCGAGTCTGAAGTCCACTTCATATTTGTTATGTTCACTTACGATCAAATACCATTGTGAAAAGTATGAACCCCCCACAGCTATTGGTTGAATAGTAGGGAAGACTGGATACTATAGCTTTGGTTGACAACCAGTCTATAGAAGAAAGTCTTCTGCTTAATCATAAATCAAGTGATCTGATCATCTAAGCATGTATCACGTATAGTACTTGATTGACTTGGCTGGAAGAATGAAGTGCCGATATATCATGTTGCCTACTTCTTTGATTCTGGTCAACCCGGTTAGAATGTGTCCTACCCCTGTAAGAGTATGTTGATAATTATTCGGCTATTTATTAACCCTCTAGGGCCATTCGTATCATATTTGATACAGTATGAAAACAAGCCTTGAAAGAAATATTTTCCTGAAAATTTTGTTAACCCTCTAGGGCCATTCGTATCATATTTGATACAGTATGAAAACAAGCCTTGAAAGAAATATTTTCCTGAAAAATTTTTTAAGAGAAATATTTTATAAATTTCAAATGAAAGCAGTACTGACTGCTCAGTCAATGAATACCAAATGTTTCCTTATAGGGAAATACTGTATCAAATATGATACGAATGGCCCTAGAGGGTTAAAACTAATTATTTCCCTAACTCTAACCCTTGCCACACAGTTATGATACTTTATTATAATACACCTTTTAAGGGAGGCCACATACTATACCAATGACAGAATTTCGTAGACCACATTCAAATGGTAGGACACATATACCGGCACCAAATGATTTTCCTTACTGTAGATCTTAGCAACGTCAGCACAAAAATTCTAAAGAACTTTCTCATTTTTAGTTAACGCAAGCATTTCAAACTTCTCTCAAAATTACACGCAACGTAAGCGCATTGGAATAGCAAAAGGGTTAAGCAAAGCATTAATAGGAAATCTTCGTTAGAAACAAAACAAAAACTGCTGAACTGTTATAGCAGTGAATTCTGGATAATCTCCTCACAGATGAAGGGATATCATGAAACAAACACGTGGGGTGGTCCTGGGCATGACGGTAAACTGCATCCGGCAGCAAGGCCTCTGATTGGGAGGTTGTGAGGAGCATGGAATCTCCTCTTAATTGCTGTTCTCATCCACCCTGATTCGGAGTGGTAGCACCTGTTAGGGTCCCAGCTATGGGCAAATAGTTAACCCACAAACTGGGGTCAAAACACTATGAAAGTATAAAAATACACTTTTATAGAAATATGTACATAAAAATAGACTTTTATAGAAAAATATACATGTTTGAAGGAAAAATATTACCAACAGTATATTTTTGAAGGAAACTATCGTCCGGTCCACACTCCAGCCACATCTATTGAACAGGTGAAGAGGCTCATCCCTTGTTCCCTGTTTAGAATGTGGTTTCCGGTTTTCTCTTTTCCAATCTTTTCACTCTTTTTTTTTTTTTTTTTTCAATTGGAGTAGATAGACTAAACTATCGCCCGGTTTACACTCCACCCACGTCCATTGAACAGGTGAATAGGCTCATACCTTGTTCTCTGTTTAGAATGGGGTTTCCGGCTTTCTCTTTTCCAATCTTTTCACTCTTACGTAGCCCCCTGCACATCAGTGGCGTTACCGCCTTGCTCGGGGTGATATGAATAAAAAAAAACTTATTTTCATCAAAACATTTTTGAATACAAAACTAGAAGACATTTTCAGTTTTCTAAAATAAAAAAGAATAAAAACAAAAAAATTTCATTAAAATCTGACTAAATCAACCTTTTCACAATAACCGAACATTTAAAAAATACCTTAAACCCCCCACTTGTTTGGCATTAAATAACCCCAAGAGGTTGATATGCCGTTAAACAAAACTTAAACACGTGGTTATACAGAAGAATGCGCAGAATACCGTGGACTGAACATCTGAGCAAGGAAGGAAGTTTTAAGGAAAATGGAAACAAAAAGGACGATTAATGATTGCAATTTCTGGGACGCGATGAGAGAAGAGGGCTCCACGGCGCGTTATCTAGAATCGTTTACTTGTATTCCTTTAGACGTGTCAATTGACAGATCAATCGCGTTTCTCGTAATCAGCTATTAATCATCCAGAATATTAATTGAAAGAAGTATGACAATGGGCAAAAGTGTAATTATCATTTGTAGCCGTCAGTATTTACATGAAGAGAAAAAAATGCATTGAAAATACTTTCAAGCTCTTCCAATATCCTAACCATTTCCTATTCAGTGTGAAACAGAAGGCTCATAAAATATTTGTAAATAAAAAAAAAAAAAGCACGCCTTTGTGACAAATCCAACGAACTAAAAATAGTTAACACTAATAAACTCTATCACAACAACCGAAATTAATTTATCTAAACATATTTTTAAACACATTTAAAACAAGACTTAATACAAAATAAACTAAAACTTGGAGAATTTTACTCTACTACTTGTAATAATTGCCACACGGAATACATCAGAGAATCCTCAAGGAATTTAAAAAAGATTTTATGACCACAAAAGGAATATTTTACAAAATGCATAAATGCTCACTGTAACGATAATTTACTAAGAGAAAACAATTTACTAAAACGAACATGTTTAAGTTTAGAAAATGCTTCATTCGCTAGATCATTCAGATTAAATTTGCGTCCAGATTTGTTTCACTAATCTTGGCAGTCTTCGGAGTTTAACTTTTAGTTTGCAGATGCAATGCCAAATACAGGTGGGGGATAACAGAATCAAACAAGTCCAAGAATTTAAGTACCTAGGAAGTGTTCTAACAGGAGATGGAAAGTGCGACATGGAGATCCGAAGGCGAATTGGCATGGCAAAGGACGCGTTCCAGAAGATGAGCAAAATACTAACACACAGGAAGATCTCAATAGAAACGAAGAAAAGAGTGCTAGACTGCTACGTGATGTCAGTTCTTCAGTACGGCTGTGAATGCTGGACAATATCATCGAAAATGAGGAAAAAACTGGAAGCGGCCGAAATGTGGTTCTACAGAAGGATGCTACGGATATCGTGGACTGAGCATACAAGCAACGACGAAGTGTTAGAAAGAATGGCAACAAAAGGAAATTGATGCTGAGCATCAGGAAGAGACAACTGAAGTTCCTGGGACATGCAATGAGGAAGGAGAGCCTGGAGAACCTGATACTGACTGGTCAGATAGAAGGAAGGAGAGACAGAGGAAGGCAGCGGATAACATATCTGCAGAGTCTGATCAGGTGGATGACGGAACGGGGGTTGCCAGGAGCAACAGGAGCAAACATACTAAGAGCCACAAGGGATAGGGATACGTGGAGAGCCATGATCGCCTACGTCCTGAAGGGACAGGGCACATAGAAGAAGAAGAATCTTGGCAGATCTATTATCACAATCTAGGATATTTAATAAGTGATGGAAACAAAATGAGAAAGAATCATGATATTTGACAGATTATAAGCCGAAATACACACATAAATAAACTCTTTATATTTAAAATTTTCAGCTCGTGTCTCGTTCGTGAGCATGTGTAGTCGTACCAACGTAAACTTGGTCTGATGGATTCTTGAAGAACAAAACGCATCACTCGAAAACTTTTCCCACTTTAACATACTTCTTTCCCCTAATTATATAATGATTCACTGACCGGCTACCAGAGTTCGTACTTTAACCTGTCCACTTGGCTGGCTAGAGTCCCAACAAGTTTGAAAGATTTAATCACTGTAGCATTCGAACAGTTTATCAATATCGAGCAAAACAAAATAAACGAACGCTTTTGCTAAATAATTGATTACCATTTTGTTTAAGAAGCTGGTCTTTCTTTTGCCAGAAATTTACACATGTAATTAATTTTTTTCCTTGAAAAGGATGCGTGTTCCAAAAAACAAGGATGAGCTTAAAAGTTTCCATATATTATGAATTTCGTTTAACCTTTCTCTCAAAATCGAACAGGTGTCTGTTTGGATTTTTGGGATGAGGAGTTTCTCATAATTTACATTCTATTATCTGCATATTCGTTATTAGCACAACATTTCGGCTCCGTCCTTCTCCAGATATTTGTCGATAACACTTATGGAATTAAGAACTCCGTGTTGGTTCATGAATATGGGGACATAGTAAATTTGAGTTCAATCCCTGGGCCAGGGAAAGCAAACTTAGACTCTAAAAGAGATTAGATATTTCTAGATATGGACAGCTGAGTGAGAAAATTCTACTATCGTAAATTTATTTCGAAATTCCCTTAATATTACCTGGAACGAAACCACCTGAAGATCGGAGGGCACATCAGTCGAAACTTGTAATAATAACAATAAAGATATTGAGAATAGTCAGTCTAAATTATGTGGATACAATTTTATCAGTATTTACTAATAAGTCTTGGTGATGACAGAATTGTAACTTCTAGGGTCTGAGTTCTGCCAACCCACACATGTCGATTGTAAAATGTTGAATTGAAAAAACTTGTAAAGCAGGATTTTATTGTTTATTTTGTCTTTAACCATTTAAGTCTGGAAGAATCTTAGAGATAATTTTGTCTTCGGAAACATCTTCATATATAGCAGTGATAACAAATTTTCTTAAATAAAGCACACAAAAATTTATCTCCCAAAGAATATTTTTGAGCGAACTAAAACATAAAACGAACATGAGTCAACAATAATTTTCCCAGTTACGTCATTGATAAACAAATAAAATTATTCTTACAATAAATATACGACACCAGTAATAAAAATAGCACACGGCAAATCACCAACATATTTTACTGCAAACTAAATGCACAATTATAAGCAGGACGAATATGCTGTATGAAGAGTTATCAAGCACCATATTTGCTGTAATTCCTGAAAAACATGTAAAATTTATATATTACAGAAAATGGAAGACCCCAAACGTTGTGGTCACTAATCAAAATAACCCAATCAAAGAAGCAATGACTGATAGAGTAAAAGATTTTCAATTACCTCTTTGAGTAGACGCCTTACATGTCATCAAACTTAAGTGTCATAAAAAATCATTTCTTAACCCATTATTGACAAGGACCCTTAAGGAAAATTCTGATCGAAAACGCAAGAATTCTATATAAATCACTATAAAAAATGTCTCAGTATTAGAGAGGTACTATAAATCATACATTTCTCTCCTACTATCAACTATAATTCAATAGTGAAAAGGAGTATTAAAATATTTTTAAAATAGAAAGATGTTCACGCGATTTCCAGTCGCTTCTTTTTCAAAAACAAAATATATTACTACGTAACAATCAAAACTAGAGGAAAAATAACAGTTGACATAAACACTCTTAAATATGGCTACAGAAGTGGTCGAAAGCGCTTGGGACGATGATAATTATGGATAATTTTTATATTATCTCCAACAAAACGTAAAAATGTTAGGATGCTGGAAAAAACTTAATAATAAAAAGAAATAATTAAATCTTGTTTGTCGGCTGTATTTAATGAAAAATGTTTGCAAGGAATGTAACTGCCGAAGTGTGTGTGTATGTATGTGTGTGTGTATATATATATATATATATATATATTGTGTGTGTGTATACTGCGATTTTAGAGGGCCATCTCTTCAACGTTGAACTGAGCGGCCATGGGTTCGCAGATGACTTTGCAAATCAGCCTCGCTCCTGCATAGATTTTTTTTTTTGCATATGTGACTCACGAAAGACTGACAGTCTCGGAAGTAACTCTTCTCGTGCCGCTTCAGCCCCGTCATAGACTTGCGAAATCACAGACCCTAAGAACCTTGCATGTCTGTCGGGCAAGACATTCACAAAGTATAATATAAATATGTAGAGTTGGTATTTTATATATATATATATATATAGTTTTACTATGAAAATGTTTTTTTTTTATACTTTCATAGTGTTTTGTTTGGGGATTCACTATTTGCCCATAGGTGCTATCACGCCCTGTTAGGGTGGACATTAACAAAATCGGCAGGAGAAAGGTTTTAAGGATCATGGAACGATCAGTTCCATGATCCTTAAAACCTTTCTCCTGCCGATTTTGCTGCCGGATGTGGTTTATCGTCATGCCTAGGACAATTCACTGATATAAGAAAACAATTTTTTTACATTGTCATGAACAATTTCAGTTGTTCTTTGTTTACCAGCTTCATTGTTAAAAAAGCAATCAGTACAATTACATTTTATTCGATTATTCATTGACGTTTCTTTGCGATAACTTGTTGCCACTTTCGATTCTAAACAGAACAGAGCAATTCCCCAGGGTTCGAACTTTTGAATCTGGGTTTCATTAGAGAAAGTTCCACCATCATCATAGCATTATGCAGCGATTGTAAAAAAAAAAAAAAAAAGCTATTAATCAGCAGGTGCAAGGTCAGGTGAATATGGCATGTGTAGCAGAACGGACCAACCAAGTTCTACAATTTTCCCCTGTGTTTTTGATTTATGCAGCCTTGCGTTGACATGGAGAATATTTTTTTGGTTAAACACTGTTTACGATGCCATGCAAAAACACCTACTCTAAATTTAACAGCCACGTATTAGAAGTTATGATGCAGTCGTCATTGTAATTGGCTCCCCAAAACGGAAATTACCTATAATTCGATATTTGTCTGCAGCTCCGTTTATTTTGGTGAATTCCCGACATTGTTGGATATTAACTAAAACCCTAGAATCTAATCTTGATGGAATCTACACTCAGTATATTTAACATCTCGAGAAACCAACATGCAGCCAAATTACTGTTCTATGGACCCATTCCAAATATTTCTGCCATCTTACGTGAACACAGGGTGCGCTTTGCTGACCATTGCTGGTGAGAAAATGAACTTGCGATTGATCTACTGTTCTGGACACCTAGCCATAGCTATCACCCAGTAACCACCTATCTTGACCAGCTATGTTATGACTCAGTATACCTTCTTAATGACTTTTCAACACTGAAGGGCCGTGATGTTTGGCATTATAGACTCATGAATGTCTGAGTTAACTCGACCGAAAAATAGAATAACATTATTCGTTTGCTATCTTTTAACTATTTAAATGACAAAAGTACTGTTTAGCTGTTATGCAATATCGGTCATCATATAAGGCAGTGAATACAGGACAATTTCCTCATAGATGAAGAGACTTGAAGCAGAAGACTTTTTTTTTTTTTTTTTTTTTTTTTTTTTACAGAAGGATGCTGAGAATATCATAAACAAGTGAGCAGCGACGAAGTTTCAGAGAAAATGGAAACAAAAAAGACACTTATAATTATCATAAAAAGACGGTAGAAATCTCGAGGGCATATAATTAGGAAAGGCTTCGAAAATTTGACTCACAGGACATTGAAGGCAAGAGGGACAGAGTAAAACAACGTATAGCCCAGCTAACGAGCTCGTGTATGGATGGCAATTAAAATTAGGAGAGTAAAAATACAATTTAATGGACAGGAAATTGTAGAGGAAGACTCGACAACGTCCTGAAGGTACACGCCACATAGAAGATGGCAGAAACTTTGTACTTAAGATTTTCTTATGAGATAGCAAGTTTATTTCTTATCCAGTTCATCTGAGTAGAAATGATTTTTAAGATAAAACCTCAATAAAAGTAGGGACGTGTTTTAATCTGTCGAGACAAAAAAAAATGTTCCGCATCACAAAGCTCAAGAATCCCTATAACGCTTGATTACTGAAACGTGGAGTCTATTATTTTTCCTTCGCACTTGCTACTCAGGTGAACTTATTTATCTCGTTATTTCTTTCTATCATATTTGTATAAACAGGTTTTGTTAAAAGAAAAAAAAAAGACCATTTTTGTATTATCTCATTGTCTCTATTTTTTTTCTCCAAAGGAAGTTTTCTTGATGGAAGATTGGTCTCCGTACCTTAGCGAACTTTCCACAGTTCATTTTCGTTCTTGTTAAGGTCACGAACTTTCGACGAGATTCAGCCTTGTATTTTTTTTTGTTTCTAGAAAATATATTCTATGAAATTCAGTATTTGTTGTAATAAACATATTAGTAGGCAACTCCAAAAATTCAGTAAAAAATGCACATACACAATGAAAAAAAACAAAAATAAAAAAACAAACTAGGTTTATCGCCGAAATCATTGTTGTTAAGAGAAAAGATCAGTTATTTTTATTTATTTTTTTTTAAGAACTTTTGAAACTTATTTTAGTTATTTTTTTCGTTAACATATTAGAATGGGAAATTCAGCGTCTTTTTTGCAGTGCAAAACACCTTGATTTGGAAATTCTTGTAAAAATTAGATAATTGTAGGATTTTAATGAAAATTTCAGGACTTATTAAATTATTTCCTAAATTCGTCTATTTTAAAAAAAGTCTTGGTAATTTTATTTCTTATATCTGTTAGCCGTCACTTAATTTTATGAAATTTTGAGAAATTTATTTCTGTAGTTCTTAATATTTATATTAGTCATAAAAATTCTTGGAAAATTTAAATGATTTCTTTTTTGTTAAATAGGATAATTTGCTCTGAATCGTAAAATGCAATGAAACTAAAACATTTTATTAGAAAAGCTTTTAATTAGTTTTATGTCTAAGATATATTATGGACACTTGTTTTAAGAAAAATGTTTTCGATGAATAATGAATTTTGAAAATTTAATTTTTCTATTAAACACCGTTGTGTATTTGCTTGTGCTATATATATATATATATATATATATATATATATATATATATCCTGTCACGCTCATGTAGAATGTATATATAGATAGACAATAGAAAGGCAGCGTTGACTCAGTTCATTAGAGAGACAATGACGTCGGCTAAGTTCATTCTCTTTACTATCAGTTATGATGTAGCTTTGGGGGATGCTGATTAATGTTTCTTTGATTTGGCCTTGTGTCATACTTAACCGAACTCTGTACAGCTAAGTTTTATGCAGAATAATCTTCATCAGAATTATCATCAGAAGGTTGGTTGCCGGTTGGAATGTGTGTCATAGTATGGAATAGTGTAAGAATAAAATATACATTTTGAATGTTAAAATAGAAATTTATTAAAAGAAAATGAATAACACAAGTTGTAGGAGTTGATGTGCAATTAGAAACATTATTAAGAAGTTAAGAGTAGAATTCGTGTTCATTGATAAAGTTATGGGTATCAAGATTTGTAGAAAATGTTCGTAATTCCATTGACCAATGAGGTAACCCCGCAAATTGAATATAGTCACTAAATACATAGTTTCATATTGTATTCAATAATTCTACTAGTTTAGTTGCATTGAAATCCTTTTCTATTAAAACCAAGGATTAAAAAATAATCATTTTAGAAACTAATTCTTGCGCAGAAATTCAAACAACCCGAGCAGAAGTTAAAGTTCAAGAATTGTTGAAAGAGTATATGCGTACGCACGTATACATGTGTTTGTTTGGTAGGAAAGTCTTTGGATGGAAAAGAAGTTAAACAAATCAGTACACGAGAAAGGAGAAATAGAAAGCGAACAAGGTGCGACCTGACCTTATCTCCGGATCTATTTGAAGTTAAAGTTACATTTTAGTGTTGTCTTTCTCGCTGCTTCCATCTGACTGACTGACGCTGATAAAGTCCTTTTATTGTAATCTAGATTTTTCTCACTTTTTACACACAGATATTTCATTCTGTCACGCTCACTGGGGTAAACTGTGAGGAAACGCCTAATAATACTCTGAAATATTTTGCTGTCATTTTTGACGACAGAGGTACTCATAATTTATAAAGTTTTAAATCTTGAAATCCTGTATTAATTTGTAGGGGTAAAGTGATATTAAGCAAAAACTACGTTGACCAATCATAAAAAAAAAAAAATCATCAAAAGCTTTCTCCAATACAGCAATCCCCGGTATTTTGTCTTTCCTACTTTTCAGTGCACAAGTATTTTATTGTCTTTCTGACCTTGTTCTTTTACTCTCACTTCTTTTTACTAAGTTTTCTAATTTTTTTTTCTCTTCCAGTAACTTCTTGCATCTCAATGCATTATCGCCTTGCTTAGAGAAATATTTTAAAAATAAACATTTTTATACATAAGTTTTCATTCTTTTTACATAAGTTTTCTTTTTCGTTATTTTAGCAATAATGTTTTTATTCACTAATGAAGAATACATCCTGGAGATATTAAGTGTTGAATGGCTTGTAGAAATAACACTTTTGTCCGGAATACAGGTAGGCATTTTGTTTTGACACTAATTCAGCTCTAAAGGCACGTAGAAAGCATAACATCTTTTTTTTTTTTTTCATGCTTTTAACGAGTATGCTCGTACACTATTTTAATAAGTAACTTGAATTTTAACTTCTGCTCGGGTTATTTGAATTTCTGCGCAAGAATTAGTTTCTAAAATGATTATTTTTTAATCCTTGGTTTGAATAGAAAAGGATTTCAATGCAACTAAACTAGTAGAATTCTTGAATACAATGTGAAACTATGTATTTAGTCACTATTTGCGGGGTTACCTCATTGGTCAATGGAATTTGCCACGCAGTCTATCAGGCATTGGATGAACAGCAATATAAATAAGTCGCGTTTTCTTTATTTTCTTTTTTTACTCTATCAGTCATTAGGATGCGTTTTGTACAAGACATTGCCCAGTCTCTCCGTCAGGGGATGCAGCAGCCAGGTAAACCCGACTACTGATTTTCTATCCAACCAAGTGACACACGCACTTGTTCATTTATTTGCTAAACATGCTATTCTCATTTGTGAGCTGTGTTGTTCATTATATATAATATAATATAATATAATATAATATAATATATATATATATATATATATATATATAACTCCCCGTGTTGAATTCATCTATTTTGAAAGCGTTCTGTGGGATCGCTTAAATCATACCAGCAGATATAGCCTCATGTTTAGTGAGTCAGTTAAGTGCCATACGTGATACACGCTTGGGTGATCATGTCTCTTTCGAGACATGCCTAACTGGGCAGAAGATTTTCCAGCAGTAGGTTGCCATTACTTTCTGCGGTAGACAGGTTACCAACCAAGGCTATATATAACCCACTCTGTGCTGTTATTTAACCCATAGCTGAAGGAAAGAAACAGATTAATATTTTTCCCAAGGGCATTTGCACGTCAGTGAATGCAAGGAATTCAACTGGAATTCGAACCTGGTTCTCCGATATCTCGTTCTTAGCCGATATCCACTGCACCAAAACACATCTAGCCTCATGTTCACAGTAATAAAACTATAAAAAGAAATAACAAAAAAGACACATTTGTAATTGAAAATCATTATTGTGTGTGTGTGTGTGTGTGTGTGTGTGTTTTAGTTATGTGTTGCAAGGTCGCATATAATAGAGAAAAAAAGTTACTTCGCCTTATGACAAGCAAGGGTGCCGAGGAGAGGAAATAGATATCTTCAGGATCGGTAGTGGAGAGAGGTAGTTGGGCATTTTTAGGCGCGAAGAATCCGTTTCCCAGGCAGGAAAATTTTCCGTTGCATGCTGGGAGAACGTTTATTAGTGTGGTTTTGTTTTATTTTATTTCATTTTATTTATTTAATTTTTTTAATCGTTTCACCCCGGGCAAGGCGTAAATGCCACTGATGTGCGGTGGGCTACATAACTGAAAGAAAATTAGAGGAGGGAGAAGAGGATTACAAACCAATTAGTAAGAAGCAATAGAAAGATGAAAATGCAGGTGTAATGACAGTTGCAAGGGGGAGAGAAAGGGAAGGATATACGGGGTGGGGGAAGGGCTAGAGTCAAGTGGTTAGTAGATGAGTATTGACATTGCACTTAAATTTTTGGAGGTTGTAGCCGTCAGGAAAGCAAGAATATGGAAGCGAGTTCCACACGCGGCAAGTGCGAGAGAAGAAGCTGCAGGAGTAGAATTGTCGTCTGCATTTGGCTAACCTGACTGTGAATGGATGGGACCCAGTTGCCATTCTGGTTGCACGAGAAAACACCTGTTGAGGAGGCACCAGTGACTTAAGTTCGTCTGAGCAGAAGCCATGAAAGTATTTATAGAACAGACAAAGGGAGGCCACATTTCGTCGGTGGGGAAGTGGCTGTAGTCGAGCCGCCAAGTCAGCACCTATCACGTTACTAACTCTCCTTTGGAGCCTGTCGAGAACTCTGAGGTGAGCGGCTGGGGCGCCTGATCATAAATGGCAGCAGTACTCCATGCACGGTCGAATGGTAGACTTGTATATATGCAGGATGAATTCAGGCGGAAAGAACATCCTGGATCGACACAGTGACCCAACCTTCTTAGCAGTAGATTTAGCTATGGATTCGATGTAGCGGTTCCACTTGAGATCAGAAGAGAGGGTAAGGCCGAGGAGGCGCAGTGTATTGCACCCAGGGAGAATCGCTTGGTCCATGCTTATGGGAGGCAGGAGAGGTTGCCTGTGATGGTTGACAGACAACAGCTTGGTCTTGAACGCATTGAAGTTGACAAGCCATTTCTTGCCCCAATTCCCCACAGAGTGTAGATCCTGTTCAAGGTCAGTAGCGAGATTATGTCTGTCCGCCATGCCAGGTTTCTTAATGATGCAGAAGTATATTGTGGTGTCATCTGCGTAGATGCCTACTTGGGACTTGATCTCATCTGGGAGGTCGTTAATGAAAATAAGGAAGAGTGTCGGGCCCAGGATAGAGCCCTGGGGCACACCGGCATTCGTGCTGTAGGATGAAGAAGCATGCCCATTCAATACGACTTTCATTTTGCGGTTGTTTAAAAAGGACTGGATTAGGTCAAGCAGGCGTCCGATAATGCCGTAACCCCATAGCTTGCAAAGGAGGCCAGAGTGCCAGACCCTGTCAAAAGCATTGGAGATGTCCAGAGCAACGTCACGAGCCTCGCCTGACTCATCGAGGGTCCGGAGCATGTACTCCGTAAAGGTTGTTAGCATATCGGCAGTGGACCTGGCAAAGCGGAAGCCATACTGCTTGTCAGAGAAGAGTTTGTGGGCAGTAAGATGTTGAACTATTTCAGCATTGATTATGGCCTCGAACACTTTCCCGAATATCGGTAGAAGACTGATAGGGCGATAGTTGGATGGGTCCGAGTGTTCACCACAATTCTTAAAAACAGGAAAGACTGAAGAGAACTTCCAGCATGCAGGAAAACAGGAAGTAGAAAGGCAGTAGTTAAACAGTTTAGAGAGGACAGGGGAGAGTTCAGGGGCACACCTCTTAAGGACTATCACCGGGATTCCGTTGCCACCGCTCGCCTTATGGGGGTCAAGTTTTGAAATTACTCGGGATACTACCTTCGGGGTAATATGTACGTCGTGCAGTTTGGCCTCAGTTCTAACGGGGAAGTCGGGTGAGCATACTCCAGGTGAGTCAAACGTGGAGTTGGATGAGAATCTGTGGGCAAAGCACTCAGCTTTGTCCGCAGTTGATGTGAGAATCTCGAATTCATGGATTAAAGGAGGTATAGAGGATTTGCAGTTGTTAAGCACCCGTTTGCATATCGGCCAGTAGTCCTTGGAGCCGAACTTGCGGTCAGCTATGCGCTGTCGCATTCTCTCAGAGAACAACCGTTTGGCGTCATTCAGGATTCTCTTGCACTTATTTCGAGCAGACGTGAATAGGCGCCTATTGTGATCAGATGACTGGCTCCTGAATAGTCGGAAGTAATAGTTCCCGTGGGCAATGGCGGCCGAACAGGCAGGAGAGAACCACGGTGAGGAATGAGGTTTTAGGCAATACTTCCTGGTGGGTATAAAGGCATCAATACCAGGTTTCACCCATGACGAGACCTCAGAGGCACAGTCATCAACTCGCGAATGCATCCCAGTCAGCTTTTTGGTAGCGGTAGGAGGTCCTATAGGTAGGCTTCTGAGGGGAGTGAGAGTGGAAAGAAACAACAGCATGGTTGGAGTTGCCGAGCGGACAAAGCTGCGAGACTTGACAGGCGTCAGGGGCAGAGGTAAAACATATATCTAGTAGTGAGGAGTGCCCGGAGGGAGTGCTTGGGAAGCGAGTGGGGAAGTCCACCACTTGCGTAAAAGATTGGGAAATAGCGAAGTTCATGGCGTGGATGCCCGCTAGATCAGTAACAGTCTTTAAGCCACTCAGAGTGATGGGCGTTGAGATCTCCGAATACAAATAGGTGAGCGAATGGGTGGCAGGAAATAGCCTTATCAATGTTGTCAGCAATGCTATCTAGAAGGGAGCAGTCAGGAGAGGAGGGAGATCGGTACAGAAAGAATAGGTAACTAACCGAACTGAGGAGAGACAGACGGAGACATACGTACTGGTGGGCAGCAGATTCAAGTGAAGTCACCCTAGCTATGGGGAGGTGTTCGCTGACGTAGATACCCATCCCATGCATGTGGACAGTGGAATCCTTCCTTAAGAGGGGGAGATAGCCAGGGATGGAGAGGTCAGAGGAGGGAATAGAAGAGTTGAGGTTAGCGCTAGGATGTCCGGGGACTTTTCATGAAGGAAAGCATCTACGCTAGGAAAGTTAGTACGAATGCCCCGGATATTAGTGAAGGAAAGGTTAAGGGCTTCAGGTGCTTTGATTTTAGCTGGTTTAGACAAAGTTTTAATAATATATTTGTTTTTTTATTTATATTTTATTTTGTTATTTTTTAATAATAATGACCCAACAATTCTCAACACCATCCTATTTGATTAAAACACAATGACGTCAGTGACGGAATTGTTTAAGATTGGTAAATTTGAGTAGAGTTCAGTCAGTTAAGTGCCATACGTGAAACACGCTTGGGCGATCATGTCTCGAAAGAGGCATGACTGACTGGGCAGAAGATTATCCCGCAGTAGGTTGCCATTGCCTTCTGCGGTAACTGGTTGCCAGCCAAGGCTATAGAACCCAATCTGTCCTGTTATTTAACCCATTACTGGAGGGAAGAGATGTATTAATACCTTTCCCAAGGGTATTTGCGCGTAAGTGAATGCAATGAATTCAACTGGAATTCGAACTCGGCTCTCCGATTTCTCGTTCCGAGCCGATATCTAATGCACCACAACGCACAGAATTACTTATAAAAAAATGATCTTTTATTTGTTTTTATAAACAACTTTGGGTTTCTATATGTATTTTGAGATGAGGTATTTTAATTATTTACACTATTTACAATTTTTTTTTGTTTTTTTGAACTGTTATTCTCATTTTTGTTGTCATATTCATATAAAATGAAAAGTGAGACACACTGGAGAAAGCCAAGCCGCCCAAATGAAACATTACGAAACTAGAGAGGCTGGGGATAAAAACCCTACAGAGGAATGACGCCATCGTCATACAACCAGCTGACAAAGACAATGCGACTGTTGTAATGGGCAAAACAGAATATACAGAAAAAACTGAAATACTTTATTAGAAAGTAAGTAAAGTAAAGTAAAATAGTAAAGTAAAGAAAGATTTAACGTTGAAAACAGAACAATTGTCTTGATTCTAATCAAGAACAAGAACCACTTCTCACCTAAGACATGCAGGCAGTTGTCTCAACGTTACAGCCAGCTACCTCATATTAAACAGTCTCCCCAAAGACTGTATTTCGCTAAGGCCAATTGTAATAAGTAGAGGGTAGTGAGTCGCTTCCTTGTGGATATAATTGACCATTAATACGAAAGTCACCATATGTCTGAAACTCAACTCACTTCGTGGAATTAATCAAAGATGCTCCCATTAAAATCCGACCAGATGGCGAGCCTGGAGTTTTTCTCCAAGGTACCCACAGTGGAGGCACTATCGGTGGTCAAGGACTTACTGACCACGGACCTATCCCTTGGAAAACGTACTAGTATACCAACAGATAACCTGATAGAGATGCTGACTTTCTGTGTACAAACAACACACTTCGGAACGGGATCAGACATATATCGGTAGGATGAAGGCTTAGCAAAGGTCTCACCATTATCACCAGTAATGGCTATCATATACATGGAATACTTTGAAGAGATGGTATTACAATCAATAACGCTAAAGCCATCTCTTATGGTTGAGATACGTAGATGACAACTTCATACTCTGGTAACACTAGGAAGAGGTTCAGCTACTACTAGACTATGTTAACTCGATAAGATCATCGATACAGTTTACAATTGAGAAATAAAAATATTCCTACATATACTAATATCTTGAACAGAGCATGGTTTCGAGACATCCGCATAACGCAAGCCAACGTTCACTGGACAATACCTCAACTTCTCAACCGCTTGTAAAGTTTAAAGAAAGGTGTAGTCCGCTGCTTACAACATCTAGCAAAAGTTATAAGTGGCGACTCAGAGATATATGAACAAGAAATGGCCATTATAAGCAGTACCCTACAACGTAACAACTATTCTGGGTACATAACAGCAGCTCCAACAAACTGAAATGGAAGGGTGAAGACCGAGGCAGTTTTCTGTGTGAAGAGATTATCCGAAAAAATATAAAAGATCAGTGGTCCCTATATCATCAGGACGACCTTCAAAAGTGGTTCAGTATTTCGCAGACACCTCTTCTGAGTAGGACCTCCCATAGAGGAGGACATGATTAAGGAGTGTGTGTATCTCATGCCATGCAGTCGTGGTAAGATAAACCTGAAATAACACCGCAATGCCGGAACACGATGGAAAATAGAAAAATCAGGTGCAGCTGACCACATGTGGATAGAAAAGGGAGATCACTACCACTTGTGGGAGGAAGATAAAATAAAAGAACACCACTGGAATATACGAAAACTTAACAAATGAGTGAATTTACTAGGCCATAACAATCTCCTAAGTCGGCCAAGTATAGAAATGAATACAATATTGCAATCAATAATACGGAGTGCTGGATAAAACAATTACAAAAAATAATTGTAACATGTGCTCTGGTAAAATAGTGGTTAATGAGACAATAGATTTATAAGTTTCTAAAATTCATACACTGATGTCCTCAATGACACATGGCCCATTGGACTTGACCCAAAGAGTTGTGATTTCAACACTTGGATACACTTGGTGAGCAAAAACTTGAAGGGAGAAAACTGATATTGAGACATTTGGAACATGCATGAAAATTCCAATCACCTGAAGAAGTTCGGACCGTACAACAGCTGAAATGTCGTGAATATGATGATAAAGATGAGGACAATGTAAATAGTATAAATGACTTTTTGACAAGTAATCGATTTGCTTATTTTCTGCGCAAGTCTGAGTTCTCAAGTTGATTAAATGGTTGTATCTATTTTTATGTCTGTCTCATAGGCAAATACATTTCAATGTAGCTAAACTAATAGAATTTGTACAATTCTTTAATACACTATAAAAATGCAGTCAGCCACTTCTTTTTTTCTCTCCGTTGCTTCAGCCACACTGACGTCAGTGGTGAAGTTGCCTAAAATTTATTCAATTTCAGTAAAGTGGCTTTTTAAAAAAAGATCGTGTATAAGACGTAAGAGTATAACAATAGATAACCTGACGGAGGTGCTGACTTCCTGCCCACAAACAACACATTTCGGAATGGGATCAAACATATATCGACAGAATAAAGGCTTAGCAATGGGCTTGCCATTGTCACCAGCAATGGCTAACATATACATAGAACATACTTCGAAGAGATAGCATTAGAATCAACGCTAAAGCCCACTATGACTGAAATGCGCAGATGACAGCTTCATACTCTGACAACACCAAGATTTCCAGGTACTACAATTTTCACTTCAGTTGTTTTTAGAAGCCATATTTTTTCTAACAAAAGCAGATAGTTAAGATAAAAAGTTCTTTTATGTGCTGTGTCCCTTCAGGACGTAGACGATCATAGCCTTCCACATCTCCCTATCCCTTGTAGCTCTTAACACGCCTTCTGTTACTACTCCCATACTCTACTCCTCCACCCATCTGCTTAAGTTCATCAAGTATGTCACATGTTGCTTTCCCGTCTATCTTTCCCTCTATCCGTCCCGTGAATATCAGATTTTATAAGCCCTCTTTCCTCATTACATGTCGAAGAAACTTCAGCTATCTTTTCCTGATGTTAAGTATCATTTTCCTCCAAAATCTCGTCGTTGCTCACATTTTCGGGCCATGATATCCTCAAAATTCTTTTGTAGAACCACATTTCGGTTGCTTCCAGTCTTTCCCTCATCTGATGAGAATGTCCAGCATTCGCTGCCATATTGAAGGACAGACATCATATAACAATCTAGTACTCTCTTCTTTGTTTCCAGCGAAATTTTCTTGTATCTTGGTTTTCTAGTCGGAATTTGGAATGCATCCTTGGCCACACAAATACGCCTTCAAAAATTTAAATGCAATTGTTATCTTGTTCAAATAGATAGCTGTGACACCAGACCAGATGTGATAGCAAAATTCAGTACATGAATGGATGATTGACTTATGTGTAAGAAAGATTCTGTTGATAAAAATTGTCGAGCACGACACAGAACTTATTTCAGCAATGTTAAAAAATGTTTACAATTGTCTCGTTCAAACTGTTGGTGAATAAATAAATGTTAATTTCACCCAGAATATAAAAAAAAACAGTTTATAACAGGGATTTTAAAACGGGTGATAAATTGAGAATAGATACATCAAATCACACATATGACAATACAGAATAAGGAATTAAATCGCACATGCATAAAACAATGAAGAAGTTATACACACGCAAAAAAGAGGAAGAGATATACATGCACAGACAGAATTAATTATAAAAACATATTTTAGGTTAGGTTTTCTCTTAAATTCATTTCTTTTTTTCTTAAGCACTGTGCCTTGCGATGACTGATTTACCTTACTGTCCCGACATAAGCATTACCATAGTTGCAATAAATTAATGATTTGCTCATGGGTTTATATGTACACACACACACACACACATACACACGTTTGTATCTATATATTTACAGAATTTGAATACAATAATTGTTTGTTAAAATGGCGAATTAGATATTCATGAGTAAATAAGAAAAAAGAGTAAGCTTAATGTCTTACTTGATAGTTGACTCGGTTTTATAGTGATGTTGATAAGCCCTGAACGGCGAACAAAACGGAAGTTTGGAATAAATTTCGAGACATTGACTGTCAATTGATGTATCTATTGTTGTTTGATATAAGCATGAATTATACCCAAGTCAAGGGCAAATGATTGTAAGGTTACAGATATTTTGGTCAGTGTATCTTCTGACTTTCATGCATCTGAAGAATTCGCGGAAAATTACCAAAATGTGCTAGATACTCAAAAGTCGAAGGGCACGTCATTATGTCAAAAACGAGATAACCTCTATGAAATATGATCAATACATATTTAAAAACAAACAAAAAAATCACCTGTCTATATTCTCCAATGAAATGTAACTATTTACACTGTTTATTTTATTTGGACCGTTGTACTCATCTTTGTCATATTCTCGACGTTTCGGCCGTTTTACGCTTCGGTCTTCTTCAGGTCATATACATGGCCCAGTGGATAAAGGCGTTGGTTGAAGTAACTTGGCCCAGGGAGTTGTAAGTTAAATATCTGGCCATATCAGAGGTGAAAAAAAACTTTAGTTACTGAATGTGAATAACTGAAACCGAGTTATTAAGTGGCATGGCACGTGGGACTAGAACAATCTACAACGTTGGACGAAATAAAGGGTTCGGTTCGAAATTCAAAGGTATATCACTTGAAAGAGGCCGGGGCGTACAACTTGCACATTTATAAATCTACCATTCGTCCGTGCAAGAAATACTGTTGCCATATGTGGTCGGGTGCTTCTGCTGTTTATCTCGAGGTTCTCGACAAAATTGAAAGGAGTATCTGCAACATAAACAATCCGGATTTAGCAGCTCGACTTCAGTCACTTTCTCGCCGATGGGGTGTGGCTTCTCTCTGCTTCTTCTACAAATATTTTCACGGCTTTTGCTCTGTCGAGCTTATTTCCCTGGTACCCCGACTACATGAATTTACTTGTGTGACTAGATTGGAGTCTAAATACTACCTATTTATAGTCAAAATAGACAAATGCAACCGCCACTTCTACTTTAATAGTAACTGACACTTTGTGGAAGTCTTCCGTTTGCTTTCTTCTACCTCCCTAAATCCCATTCACTTCTTATCCTTTATTCGGCATCCCCTGTACTCTGTTCGTTTTTCTCTCACTGTAAAACCTTGCACACTAGTAGTTCTGCCTTGTTTGGGGTGAAATGATTATAAAAAAAAAAATTAAACGGGAAAATTATGTTTTAATAGATGTTCAATAAACTGTTCTGTTAATGAACACCGTATATTTCCTTTGTGGGAACGATTAATTTCACAACTGTCATGAGTCAAAAACAAAGTTTATAGGGTTCGAATATAATTTTTTTCTATCTCATTGATGTGCGTTGTGATTATCGGCTCGGAATGAGAAATCAGAGCAGAGTTCGAATTCCAATCGAATTCGTTTCATTCTCTTACGCACAAATACCCTTGGGAAAGGTAGTAATCCATCTCTTCTCCCTGCAGCTGTAGGTTAAATAGCGGTATAGGTTGTGTTCTATAGCCTTGGTTAGCAAACAGTCTACCGGAGAAAGAAATGGCAATCTATTGTGGGGAAAAGTCTTCTGCGCAGTCAATCATGGATCAAGAGAGACATGAAGGCCCAATCGTGTATTTTCTTCGATGTGGCTTTTTATTTCAGGACGTAGGCGATTACGCATGGCAATTATCTGGCTGACTGATTTATAGATAAAATCGTAAATGTAATGAAAAACATACAGTTTGGGTTAAATTTAGATCACCAGGCTAACGGATTTTTCTATTTGTGTTTAACATTGTATGACACATTTTAATAAACTATTATCATAGTTTAAGTTGTCCCTTCAATAATTATTTGAATCTATCTTTTTTTTTCAATGCGATATTACAGCCAATCTACTTTTCAACCATCATGCGTATGATATATTCATCAGTGAATCTGATCCAACTTTAGTGTGAACAATTCGTAGATTAAAACAAAATATTCTCAATTTGACTAAAGATATTAACCGATACGTCATATCCATGAGGAAATCTAACGCATTGGTTAAGAATATTTCTCTGTGTCGTGAAAAAAAAAAAATAATACAATCTTTCTTAATTTTCAGATCTATTAAAATCACTTTTCAGTGTCTAAAATTAGTTTTTGTTGCAAGGTAAAAGGAAAACTGCAAGATTTCATGGCCATTATATAGCAGTCAATGTACCAGAAAGACTCGTTCATTAAACTTGACATTTTACTCTTAAAGTATTCTGCTTTGGCATGTTTAAGACTTCGGCAGGTGAGGGGGAAGCAGATTATTTGCCGTATTTTTATGAATTACATCTCGAATAACTTATTTCTAGTTCGTCTGTCCGATGTCTATGGTAAACAGAAGTCTTGGCAAATGTTCTCGTTTCATAAGAAAAGTATAGAATAATTCAAATATTGACTTGGAGAAAGAAAGAACGTCATTGATTTTTGATTTTTTTTTTTATAAGCCTTGGCGACAGGAGGCCATTTGATTAGATATATTTTGGCTCTAACTACCGAAAGGAAATGAGGAAAATCTCTTATATGGCAATGAATGATGGACAATCTCTTCTCAGATGAAAAAGAACTGAAGTGACAGATAAGAGGTTCTACCATTTAATGCCACGAATAACCTAAACTGGACATGTGATCAATAAGGAAGCCCTAAGAACAATAAAAAAAAACTAGAAGAATATAGAGGAAACTCTTTGAGAATTTAACACTCACAGGAGATACCTGAAACAAATAGGGGGTAAAAAATAAATTAAGTTTGTGTGAATAGGCGGAATCAGAGACAAGGATAGACAATGAAGACATTATTTACATTGTTCGGACGGTTGTCCTCATCTTTATTGTCATATTCACGACGTTTCGGCAGTTGTACTCTCCGACCTTTTTCAGGTGATTGGAATTTCGAACCGAACCATTTATTTCGATCACTGGTGTATATTATTCTCGTTCTATAAGCCATTCCACTTCCGGATGTCTTAGAGTTGAGTTAAAGATAGATAACTGAGTTATTAGTTCATTACTGCTGTAGCCAAATATTGAACTCACAACTTTTTGGGTTAAGTCATTGGATCTAACACTTTTATCCACTGAGCCGAGCCATATGTTCTCAAGTTCGAAATTCCAATTACCTAAAGATAGTCGAAGCGTACAACACCCGACACGATTATATAAAGGGTATATGTCGTGATATATAAAAAAACTAACTTGAAACCTAATTAATGATTCGTTAGCTGCTGCACACGTGAGCGTAGACATATACAGATGCACACTGACTTGTGCTTATTCATTTAGCGAAAGCAACGGATATTTTCTTTATAAGACGAGTTCAATTGATTACAGGTCTAGAAATATGGATCATATGTATCTAAACTTATTTATAAATGGAACTTTGTCTGTGTATCCCCGTTACTTATAGACTCCAAAATGGCTGAACCGATTTTCTTGAAAATTTACACAGTTACATCTGCGAGTGTTCTTAGGTTTTGTTTCGCGGTACCCCCGATAAATATCGAAAATCGATAATCGAAAAAATCAGGTTATAGAAGGAGTGGTCCGATTTTAATCAAAGTTGATACACTCGAAGACAAAGACATAAGAAATGATATTCAGAAGTTTCAAGGTTGCAGTTTTTACAATAGTGCACAAAAGCGAGAATATATATATATATATATATATATATATATATATATATAGGCAAGATCTTTTTGTGTGTGTCTGTTTATCTGTCTGTATGTCTATTTTTTTCAGCCCTTTTATTTTAGTTTTTGCTTCAGGTTTGGCTCTGTAGTTCTTAGTCTCAGCCATGATACCATTTACTCAGAGGACTTATTTAGCCTTCAAAATTCAGTTTACGACGCAAAAAACTTATTTGATATCGATACCAAGAAATCAAAATTTGACTTACATTCATTCATTATTCTTTCAGTCTATGGTTTCGCTTTAACTGGAAACAACTATTTATTCATGTCGTGGGTGATCATGGCTATATGCAATTTCCTATTTAATTTTTTTTTCATAGTTTTTAGTAACGCTTAGGGGGTCAGAATAAAGAAAGATTTAGACTTTTTTTTAACTTTGGATGTGAAACCAAACCATTTTCACAAATTGCAGTTTTTCTCTCTTCTATTAGCCTTTTATTCCTGGGTATGACGATAAACTACATCCAGCAGCAAGGTCTCTAATCGGAACTCACAAACAAAAATAAAACATTATGAAAGTATGAAGATACATTTCTATAGTGGAAAAAACAAAAAAAAAAAACAAAAAAAAACAGTAGTACATTTTTATATAAAGTTACCAAAATATATTTTATCTGTAATTAAAACCATAAAATTGCGTTGGAAATATTTAGATTTCGGCATTAAATAATTCATCAAAGCTGATGTGTCGCTGAATACAATCTACTATTTATTAACCCTCTAAGGCCATTCGTATCATATTTGATACAGTATGAAAACAAGCCTTGAAAGAAATATTTTCCTGAAAAATTTTTTAAGAGAAATATTTTATAAATTTCAAATGAAAGCAGTACTGACTGCTCAGTCAATGAATACCAAATGTTTCCTTATAGGGAAATACCAAATGTTTCCTTATAGGGAAATACTGTATCAAATATGATACGAATGGCCCTAGAGGGTTAAGTAGTAATTAGTGGGGGATCTGTTTATTACTTCATAACAATATAGAACTGATCCCCCACTTTATGATACGAATGGCCCTAGAGGGTTAAAAAGATGAGGTCGGCAAAGGGTTAAACAAGTTTCAGAACTGACGTATCATTTAGAGTTTCAAAATGAAATGCATATTGATAAATAAAATGGTGGTTATATTGTAGGATTCTCACTCGTTGTCAGGTTCGACAATTTGTAGAAGGGAGCCAAAACGTGAAATAAGTGTTGGAAGCCGTCAAAAAAAAAAAAAATTCAACACTGCGCATTATCCGTTTTTAATCTGGAGTTTTATCTTGTGTTTCTGAGAAGGAATGAAAGCATCTATGCCGGCTTTGACCTAAGAAGAAACCTCAATGGTGCAATGAAGGTTAAAAAAGAAATCCAATGGGCATCTCGAAGAAATTCACGGAAGTTATCCCGATCAGCATGCCGGTAACGGAAAGTGGTCTTATGAATAGGAGGTTCGTGTCTAATAGATGACTAGAACGAAATATCGAGAGCTATTGCAGAGTGAACAGGTTTTTTTTTTAATCATTTCACCTCAAGCAAGGCATTCCACTGCCACTATTGCGCATAGGGTTATATAGGGAAGGTAAAGAGAAAGAGTGGTTAGATATAGGAAATGTCAGAAGGAGGGTGATAGATGGGTAAGGATACCGAGGCTGAGGGTTGGGTAGATGGGAAGAGTGTTTGAAAGAATAGATGTGTGTTAGGTGTCTATTGACCTTACATTTAAACTCCTGGAGATTGTAGCCGTCGGGGAAGCAATCATGTTGAAGGGAATTCCACAGTCGGGAAGTGCGAGAAAAGAAACTGTTGGAGTAGAAATTGCGGTTACATTTTATCGGTTTCACTGTAAAAGGGTGGGATCTAGTTGCTAATCTAGTATCTCGTGCAAATTCGTACCTATGGGACACCAGTGACCGAAGTTCATCGGAGCAGAAACCGTGAAAGTATTTATAGAAGAGACACAGGGAAGCCACGTCGCGCCGGTGAGAGAGAGACTGCAACCGGTCTGCCAAGTCCGTATCGATCACATTACAGACTCTTCGTTGTATTTTGTCAAGAACCCCGAGGAGAATAGCAGGGGCACCCGACCAGATGTGGCAGCAGTATTCAATGCCCGGGCGGATGGTAGATTTATATATGTGCAGGAAATATTCAGACGTTTTTTGCAACACGGAGAGAGGAGCGGTAAGAAATAAATCAAGTAAAGGAGCATGTTGTTCTGATTTATTAGGGAAACGTTGTGGTGCATTGGATATCGGCTCGAAACGAGAAATCGGGGAGCCGAGTTCGAATTCCAGCCGAATTCATTGCATTCACTTACGCGCAAATACCCTTGGGAAAGGTATTAATCAGTCTCTTCCTTCCAGTTATGGGTTAAATAACGGGACAGATTGGGTTCTATAGCCTTGGTCGGCAACCAGTCTACCGCAGAAAGCAATGGCAACCTACTGTGGGATAATCTTCTGCCCAGTCAGTCATGCCTCTTTCGTGACATGATCGCCCAAGCGTGTATCACGTATGGCACTTAACTGACTGACTGAATATAATAGTTGGAAATATAATTAAAATTTGTGTAAGGGCATAAAATGGGGGATCAGTTTTCTATTGTTAAGAAGTAATAAACTGATCCCCCACTAATACTTAATATAATCATGTAATATAATCTATCTCTTCTCTCTCCAGGACAGATTGGGTTCTATAGCCTTGGTCGGCAACCAGTCTACCGCAGAAAGCAATGGCAACCTACTGCGGGATAATCTTCTGCCCAGTCAGTCATGCCTCTTTCGTGACATGATCGCCCAAGCGTGTATCACGTATGGCACTTAACTGACTGACTGAATATAATAGTTGGAAATATAATTAAAATTTGTGCTTGGCATAAAATGGGGGATCAGTTTTCTATTGTTAAGAAGTAATAAACTGATCCCCCACTAATACTTAATATAATCATGTAATATAATCTATCTCTTCTCTCTCCAGGACAGATTGGGTTCTATAGCCTTGGTCGGCAACCAGTCTACCGCAGAAAGCAATGGCAACCTACTGCGGGATAATCTTCTGCCCAGTCAGTCATGCCTCTTTCGTGACATGATCGCCCAAGCGTGTATCACGTATGGCACTTAACTGACTGATCAGGGAAAACCACGATTTGGGAAAATCTGAATACTCTCAGAATCAGTAACATTAGAATGTGTAAGTTTTGTGATGCGCATTAAAATGGTCGCAAATGTTTGAAGAAATAAGTTTCTGTACTGTCAGAAATGTTGTCTAATATACGACTGTCCTGAGAAGAAGGGAGGCTGATAAAGGCAAAAATTGATCGCTAACCGTGTAATGACGAGAGTCGAAAAACAAAAATACCGCCATACTGTAGAGGGGCTGCTAAGAGCATTGGTCCTGGGCATTACGGTAAACTGCGTCCGGCAGCAAGGCCTCTGATTAGAAGGTTGTGAGGAGCATGGAACCGCCTCTTAATTGCTGTTGTTCCCAGGTCGACCCTGACCCGGAGTAATAGCACCTGTTAGGGTCCCAGTTATGGGCAAATAGTTAACTCCCAAACTGGGGTCAAAACACTATGAAAGTATAAAAATACTTTTATGGAAATTATACATACAAATAGATTTTTATAGAAAAGTATATATTTTTCAAGAAAAAATTACCATAACACATTTTTAAAGGAAAAAATTATTCTCAGCAGAACATTTTTGAATACAAAACTAGAAGACATTTTCAGTTTTCTAGAATAAAAAAGAATAAAAACAATTTTTTTTAATTAAAATCTGACTAAATTAACCTTCTCACTATAACCGAACATTAAAAAAAACAAAAAACAAACAAAAACATTACCCCCCCCCTTTTCGGTATCAAAGAACCCACAGAGGTTAATATGTTGTTAAACAAAACTCAAAACTCTTTTTCTTAAGGCAGGTTTATTTGGTAATAAAGTATAGTTCCTTGGGCCGTTATTCTACAACGGTGACCAAACATAGCAAATATGACATCCTTCCGCATACTTGCTTCCCTGATAGCTACACTTTTTAAGAGTTGAAATGCAACCTAAATTGCCATCTTTTATTCCTTTGACTCCCATCCTTTTCTTATTCTTTCTCCAACTCCCCCTGTATCTTGTTCTTCTCGGGTTAAGAGTGATGTGGATACGAGTCTTATGGGCAGCTTAGTCGTGATGTAAAATTTATGCAGCCATAGACTGATAGTCAAAATAGGTGCAATGAAAAAGTAAAATGAAGATGATCGTACTGAGGGGAAAACTAAATTAATTCATTACTTTTTTAGAAAATTAATCCACCTTTGTTATATATAGAGGAAGCCAATTAAGGAGAGGATTAATTTTAAACTAGAAAAGAAAAAAAAACATGCAAACTTTCTGTAAAGATAGCCTGGTTAAAAAAAAAAAAAGCAACAAAAGAACAAAAACCTTAATTTTCGAAATATTATTTGAATTATTTTTCTTAATCTTTCAGCCCATGCAAGACGCAAGTAGACGCAAATAGGTTCTGAAAGTAAAGAAAACACGCTAATTTTCTTCATGTGCCATGTTCCTTCAGGATGTAGATGATCATGAACTTCCGCTTGGCTCTGTCTCTTGTCCCTCTTAATATTTTTTTCTCTTTGTATCTCTTCCAAACTACGCTCTACCATCCATTTGCATAGGAGGTTTTGCGCTGATTTCCACTGTCTCTCTTTCCATTTATCCGACATGTGAGTATTAAATTCTCCAGCCCACTCCTTCCTCATTACGTGTCCCAGGAATCTTATTTATCGCTTCCTGATATTTAATATCAGTTTTCTTCTCGTTTGCATCCTTTCCAACACTTCATTGTTGCACACGTGCTCCGTCCATGGTATTCTCAACATCCTTCTGTAAAACCAGATTACTGCTGCCTCAAGTGTCTCCTTCATCTTTGATGAGATCGTCCAGCATTCACTTCCATACAGAAGGACAGTAATCTAACATAGTGTCGAGCTCTCTACGATACCCTCGTATCACCAATATTTTATAGAAAGTTCGAGAAGGAAAATTGTAAAATAAATCAAACCATCTTCTTTTTGTAACCAAACTTTTCATTGGTTTGTTCTGCATCAGCAGCAACATTTTGCCTCTCTTTCGAAAAAGCGGGAATCTTCCCGCTCTTCAAGCTCCAGTTGGAAAGTATCCTTTGAAGCCACCAGACCTATTGTTTCCAGCTCACTTTTCTTTTAAGGCAATATATGTTTTCGCCTACTCTTTTAAAAGAAAATAAGCCGGTTTCATCTTTACCTGACTGAGAAGTTAAGTTAAATATTTAAAACTTTGCAATACCAGCTTTTTGCATTCAACATTTTCTCCTGGTATAATAATTTATTATTGTTTCAACTTCTCAGCTAAACCGCAAGTATTTTTGACATTTTTTATTCACACACACTTTGCTTGCAGATTATCTTCCAACTCATAACTTTGAACTGTATCAAATTATTTGAACATACAAACTGTTTTCCAACTCACAAATTTCCAGCTCACAATTTGAACTGTTTCAATTATTTGTCTACATACAAACTTTTGAACATTGGCTTTGGGCCATTTACAATTCAAAAATATTTTATTGTTTAAACACATATCTCTAAAAAAAAAAGTGTTTCATTCATTTTTGCAAATATCTGCAGTAAAAGGGAGATAACTTATTTTTACTCCTTTTCTATAATTCACAGTTGTTGTTATAATTAAAATTTATTTACCTCTGTCTTGTTTGTTCACTTATTTGTACATACATAAAATTGAGAAGCTCTCATTACCCAACAAACAAAAAAAAAGTAGTTAGGCCGCTACAATAGCAATGCAGGACTCTTTTCTGTTTTCTAAATAGATTTTGATTAATTATGGATGGGTTGGTAATCAAGTTTAATCTGTTACACTAAATACTCTTATAGCGGGTCTCTCTTATTCCTTTTCTAGTTGTAGTAGGATTCCGTAGCAGGTTAACGGAATTTGGCCTTGTGGGAAGATAGCCCACTATAATTCATAAAATGATTATAACTTCAAGAAAGGCAACATTTATATATATATATATATATATATATATATATATATATATATATATATAGCAATTATGTTTTACAAATAAAATAATACTTGAAATAAAAGTCCAACGGAGGTAAAAGAGTTCATGACAATTAATAATGAGCTGAAAGAGATAAAAGAATGTTCATTTAGAAGTTGCCGTTTCTAAGGTCAGTAGGTCAGCAAGTTGGTATGTGGAAGGTCTTTGAAAAGGTCGGTTAGTACTTTTGAGGAATGTCTTTGAAAAGGTCGGTTAGTACTTTTGAGGAATGCCTTTGAAAAGGTCGGTTATACTTTTGAGGAATGCCTTTGAAAAGGTCGGTTAGTACTTTTGAGGAATGCCTTTGAAAAGGTCGGTTAGTACTTTTGAGGAATGCCTTTGAAAAGGTCGGTTAGTACTTTTGAGGAATGCCTTTGAAAAGGTCGGTTTTATATCGGCATTTTGGATCAAAACGCAGCTAGTTTTCAATTTCATCCTTGTATTTGGTTCCGGGCTTCCCATTGGCTGGTAAATAAAATTCGCGAAGGCTCGCGAAATGGTAATTTGATATTTGATTAATTTTTATTTTTCAACCGGAACATCTGCGCAAACTCGGATGCGCACGACAATTTTTATTAATTTGCCTTTTAGTTGTGAGAGAGCACACATCCGGTTCATCGCTTTTGTTCGGTCGGTATCAGCACACTCTCACTGACACGCGTGTAAGTTAGTTCAGTCCCTGATAGTTCAGAAACAGACACTGGCGTCTTTAGGATGAATTGATTTGTGATTTGAAAATCCTAAGAACATGAGATCAGTTAAACATGTTTTTTCAAAATCATTTCACTCCAAGCAAGACGATAAAGCCACTAAGATGCAAGTAGTTATCTTTTCCATCGTATAATAACATTACTTTCAGGGATTTAATTGGATTGCTATAAATCTCAGATGATCTGAGGCATTGTAGGGGCAGGAAATTTCCAGTATAATATTTTTGAAATGCTTCATTATTCATAGCACTTTCTTCATAAATTTTTTTTGTGTGTGTTTCAGTTGTATTTTTACACTTCAAAAAAACAAAAACAAAAAAAACGAAAAAAAAAAGAAAAGCAAAACAAACGAACCCAGAAACATAAGCCCTAAATATGGCTTATTTTATTCCAACTTCCATGTTGGAAACAATAAATAAAATTGACTTACGTGAAAGCTACACATCATTGTCTAGCATAGCAATGTTGGTGGTACAAATGATTTTTAGTACTTGATTTGCTTCTGTTTATACTAGTTTATATTCTCAATCATATACTGTCTTGATGGGATTGCTCTAAATCTCAACTGATCTCTGTGGAGCATTGAAACCTTGCGAACATTTTGACATGTTTAAGCAACTTAACAAGTTTGTGTGAATGGATGACAAAGCGAGGACAAAGTTTCAAATGTTGCTTAGAACTACTGGGGACAAAAAAAGTTATGGACAGAACACAGCACATAAGTCTTTTTTGGTCAACGCTTATCGAAAGTAATTCTATCCAGTCCACAAAGAAAAGATAAGTGAGGTTTGTAGAATTGAAGAACAAGAAATTGGAGATACTAAAAGTCTAGTGTTAAAGATTACATTTTTGTTTTACATGTTGAAACGAGGCTTTTAAATTCTCCAATCAAAGCTTCAAAGATGGCGGACGGGAAGAACGCTCTTTCCGTATCTCCAAAGATATACACTAATGCGTTTTCTGTCAACTTTTCTGTTATAAACAATTAATCTCAGAAAAGGACAAATGTCTGACATTTTCATAATTCCTGCCAAAGTTTTAAAAAAATGGTTCTTCTTGATGCGAGCCAGTTGTGGAAGTGCGTCGTCACAGTCAGCTTGAATAAATTGTCTTTTAAATAACCTGGTTAAGTGGGCGGGCAGGGGGGGCAATAACGCTTGAAACGTTAAGTACATCTGAGAATAACGTTGTAATATTGGCCTTTCTTTAAGGTCGGACAAAAATAATATAAAATAAGTGGTAACATTTATTTCTTAAGTTTCTTTTAACTTTATAGATTGTAGGGATGCAGAAGGCGATTATCTCCCTTTTAGCCAGCCGTGTTTACTAACTTCCTGGGGACTGGGGTGGGGGTCATGTGAGTACAGCGTGGTGGACTTTTAGTCAAGTTGGTGATTGGCACGCGACCAAAGCGGATGTGAGTTGCTGCTTAGACCTCGTGGGATACAGATGTGATAATAAGCGACGGTTCAGCGAATGCATCTTAATTATGGAACGTAAAACCTATCAGCTGCGTTAGCCATATAACTCCTAAGAGACATTATAAATAAGACCTTTATGTTAATGCTGTCACATAATGTTTACTTATTTCCATATGTGTTTTAAATTCAATTTGGGATAAATGTAACACCTGATGAAGGCCGGAGCGTACAACCGTCGAAACGTCGTAAACATGGCAGTAAAGATGAGGACAATAGTCCAAACAATGTAAATAGTTTATATTCACTGGAGTTTGAATTTTTAATTCTCCTCTTTCTCACCTTCCAAATCTAGTTTTTTTTGTTTTGTTTTGTTTTGTTTTGTTTTTTATATTCACATACACGAAAGGTAAAAATTCACCTTCTGCTATGAATTAATTAGTAAGACTTGCATCAGTAAATAATCTTTAAAAATATTCTTACAATCTAGAAAGATTTGTAGTACGAGTGAGGGGTTTAAATGGAAGATTTCTGTGCAAGAAGCAATATTTTTTTGATTTGATCATTTATTGCCAAGCTAGGTTTTCTTCTTTTTTTTTTTTCTTTTTTGTGTAGAGTGAAGGCACTTTCAACCTATAATAGGTTCGGATGGGTCCTTGCTTTTGAGGTACGAGTGAGGGGTTTAAATGGAAGATTTCTGTGCAAGAAGCAATATTTTTTTTTGATTTGATCATTTATTGCCAAGCTAGGTTTTCTTACCTTTTTTTTTCTTTTTTGTGTAGAGTGAAGGTACTTTCAACCTATTCGGATGGGTCCTTGCTTTTGAGGTACGAGTGAGGGGTTTAAATGGAAGATTTCTGTGCAAGAAGCAATATTTTTTTTGATTTGATCATTTATTGCCAAGCTAGGTTAAGAGATGACCAGCTCTCCACTTCTCCATTTAAGGACTTTCAGCCATATTTTGTATGTTTTTTATGCTGTAGGGAAGAAATACTTAAATTACTTTTAGTTATTTCTGCTCTTTTCGTTGTTTAAGGTGCTACTATATCACGGATATATTAATGTCTAATGTGGGCCTTGGAGAGTTGAGAAGAATATATTTTTTTACACGCCATCCCATTAATGCAAATAAATATTTGACCCACAGGTAAGACTGGTCTCCTTTCAATTTTTGGTTTTCTTTGTTTCGTGCGAACTTCGTGTAACACTAAACACGACGTAAAATATGATACCTGCAATAGCTTCAATTTAACATTTTAATACGTTTACATTCCAACAGATAAAGCCTCTCACAATCATTCATAGGAGGTTTACAACTAACGAAGTACTATAAGATCTCTACGTACTTTCATTTACTCCATTTGTATTCTTCATATTAAATTTGTTCAGACAATGAAATGTTGTGATTATTATGTAATTGTTTGTATATTTATTCTTATTCTCTTAAATGGGGAGATCCAATGCAACCATCATCCGATCTATAAAATTTTGTGTAAAAGTAAAAAAGGGCCCTTTTTTCTTCTCTTTTCTTCTCTTTTTCCTGCTCTTTTTTCTTTTTCCCTTCTTTTCTCTTTTTCTTTTTCTCTTTTTTCTCTTTTTTCTTTTTCTCTCTTTTTCTTTTTTTGTAAAATTAGAAAGGGCCCTTTTTTCTTTTTTCTTTTCTTTCCTTTTTCTTTTTTCTTTTATCTTATCTTTTCTTTTATCTTTTCTTTTCTTTTGTTCTTTTCTTTTATCTTTTTCTTTTCTTTTAATCTTTTTCTTTTCTTTTTATCTTTTTCTTTTCTTTTTATCTTTCTTTTCTTTTTATCTTTCTTTTCTTTTTATCTTTCTTTTCTTTTTTATCTTTCTTTTCTTTTTATCTTTCTTTTCTTTTTATCTTTCTTTTCTTTTTATCTTTCTTTTCTTTTTATCTTTCTTCTTTTCTTTTTATCTTTCTTCTTTTCTTTTTATCTTTCTTCTTTTCTTTTTATCTTTCTTCTTTTCTTTTTATCTTTTTTCTTTTCTTTTTATCTTTTTTCTTTTCTTTTTATCTTTTTTCTTTTCTTTTTATCTTTTTTCTTTTCTTTTTATCTTTTTTCTTTTCTTTTTATCTTTTTTCTTTTCTTTTTATCTTTTTTCTTTTCTTTTTATCTTTTTTTCTTTTCTTTTTATCTTTTTTCTTTTCTTTTTATCTTTTTTCTTTTTTGTGTAGAGTGAAGGCACTTTCAACCTATAATAGGTTCGGATGGGTCCTTGCTTTTGAGGTTGTTTGTGGCAACAATGTTTGATACAAGGTAGTAAAAAAATGGGTTTTAGAAGAGGACTCTTTCTGAAGATTTGCTACCAATCAAAAAGGTAGATTTTGATATCGAGACAATAGTTTAGTAGTTTACTGAGCCTATTGGAACAGTTGAAAGTAAACCTGTCAGCCACAATTGCTCCCGATTGTATTTGTGAGTGAAGACTTAGGGTGTGATATGTCAGTAGAGCATCTAACCTTAGCAGTGATTGAAAAAAAAAAAAAAGGCCACTTGTGAGATACCCGTGACTTTCAAAGAAACCTGTAACAAAAAATTAAAAAATGGCAGAAAATGTTGGATTATCTCTTCAATGATGGAGAGGTTCGAGGCAGCAAAAATATGGTTCTACAGAAGGATGCTGAGAATACCATGGATCGAGCACGTTAGCAACAACGAAGTGTTGGAGAGGATGCAAACAAGAAAACATTTACTTAAAATCAGGAAAAGACAGTTGAGGTTCCTGGGACACGTTGATGATGTAAGGTTTGGAGAATTTCATACTCACAGGACGAATAGAGGGAAATAGACAGGGGAAAGCAGCGCGAGACCTATTTGATAGGCCTGAGCAAATGGATGGCAGAGCGGGGTTTGGGAGAGATACCGTGAGAAAGAATATTGGAGAACGACAAGAGACAGAGCAGAGTAGAAGTCCATAATCACCTACGTCCTGAAGGAACACGGCACACGAAGAAGATATTCGGTCTATTGTCCTCATGTTTGTTGTTAATATAATAAATGAGGACAATGGTCCGATATAGCCTAAATAATGTTGAACGTGTTCGTTTGAAAGAAATGCTGAACTTAAGTTTTACATAAATACTAAGTTAACTCGCTCTCTTCCATCGTAATTTTACAAAGTAGTATCAAATTTTGAAATTTTTTCACAAACTACAATCATTCTGCAATTTCTTCCTTTCATCAAATGGCTGCTCCCGCCCTAATATACCAACACACGAACGACCCAACAAAAAATGACAATTCTATATTCTCTCTTTTAAAGACCGTCTGAGCACTTCGTGAAACTCTCTGATACTTTACACTCTCGGTGAAGGACTTTTTTTATCATTACTGATACTGCTGTAAGTTCCTACTTTAAGAACATTTTTCATTTATAAGTTTTTCTGTTATAGTAGAACTTTAGCCCTAACTAACCGAGATCTATTTAAAGAGCATAAAATCGAGGATGAGACGGGTGTAATAATAAAATGATACCCTTTTTTTTTCTATTCTGAAAGAATATTTTAATTTTTGAATAAAAAGTAAACCACTTACATTAATTTTTTTCGTTTTTACGTTTAGGTTAAAAAATTCAATTTCACAGTAAGTTTTTATTTATTATGCGCTTAAAGAGTTATTAGTTGATTTCTTTCCTTTTTTTCATAAGGGGATAATCTGTATAGATCAAATAATATTGATATTATTTTAATATTACATCCCCGACCGTTATTTTATGCACCCCCAATGACTGGAGTAATTGTAGAAGTGATTATGCGCATTAGGTCAATAGAGCTAACGAGCATGCGTCAACTCCTTGGCGCATCATTCTAAAGAGAGACCGGTGTAATAATAATAAATTACCCTACAGTTTTTCAACACTATATACACAAACGTTTGTATTATCCCTTTATTCTTTTTAGCAAAAATAAGTGAAAATAATTTGGGAATTGAACAGTTACTATTGCTATTCTCATCAGAATGACTTTGAGTAAATATGAAGGCAGGATTAATATATGTCTGGCTGTCGGTGGCACTTGTCATAGGTATTTGTCTGGAATATCGCAAGCATCTGTGTGATTAGTAGAGCTTATCGTTTCCAAAGCTAATTTGTTTGAAAGAATTGCTCTAATTTAACTTTCTGGCAAAATAATTTTTATCTCTCAAATTTGTTTCCTGTGTGGGCTACTCCAATTGGCTTCATCAAAAATGTCCGTGGGGAGGCGCTCATTAAGTCTATAAAAAGACAAACATATTCTCTCTTTCTTTTTTTCTCTTGCTTCCAGATGTAGTCGAACGTAGATAAAGAACGCTGCTAATAAGTCAAGTTCACTTTCTTGTTCCTCTGTTAACTGAATTCTTGCACGTGGATCATGCACCTTTGTTTGTTTTTTGTCTATCTCCCTTTCCCTGTCTATCTCCCTTTCCCTGTCTATCTCCCTTTCCCTGTCTATCTCCCTTTCCCTGTCTATCTCCCTTTCCCTGTCTATCTCCCTTTCCCTGTCTATCTCCCTTTCCCTGTCTATCTCCCTTTCCCTGTCTATCTCCCTTTCCCTGTCTATCTCCCTTTCCCTGTCTATCTCCCTTTCCCTGTCTATCTCCCTTTCCCTGTCTATCTCCCTTTCCCTGTCTATCTCCCTTTCCCTGTCTATCTCCCTTTCCCTGTCTATCTCCCTTTCCCTGTCTATCTCCCTTTCCCTGTCTATCTCCCTTTCCCTGTCTATCTCCCTTTCCCTGTCTATCTCCCTTTCCCTGTCTATCTCCCTTTCCCTCACACACACACACACACATTCTCATAGCTAGTTTCAATGTCTTTTCCTTTCATTTCCACTTTGTACAGACGCAATTATTTTTGTCAATACATGCATATAATTGCAAAAGTTTGTTTTAAATTTCTTTGTGTTTTATTTTCAAGTTTTACCCGAACTCACAGGAGTCCATCAATATTATTTGCTGGACAAATGTACCAGGATAATTAAAAATTAAAATGTACTATATAACGTACGCACACTCGTAGCAAAAGTGTAAAATCTCACAACAAAGTTGTGACTTAATTATAAGCGAACCTCATACAATCCCGCAAGATCTGCACAAAGTTCGGACCAATGCAAAGTACTTCACGGTTGATTACTTTTATTTCGTAACTTACAAATTTTCTCAAACCTTAAAAAAATTTGTTTAGCAATAAATCCTTGCTCTTTGTGCTTGCAACTGGGGCATGTGACGACAAACTTGCAGATATCTGTTTGTCTGCGAAGACGAGTACTGAAATGTCGCACCGATTCGTCTCGATCTTTTCTCATGTTGTGCAGTGTTACCCTCACAACCATTGTGTTTTCTGCGCGGACGGCCAGTTTCTGGATGGCACACATGACCTCATCTATGAACTTTTTCGGTGAGGTTGCCACCTGATGTAGGAGTAAGCGCTCTGCGTAGTGGTTAATCACCGCATTCGAGCAGTTGGATCACCTCTTCGCGCCCTGATACCTTTGTGGCTGCCACATAATCAGCCCAGCGGCGGTGAGGGTTGGCCGTTTTACTTTCTCAACTGCGGCGGTTTGAGCAGAAGTAGCAAGAATGTGCATGAGTGCGGTAACAATAGCTGCGTCGAGGTCTGGAGTGGTGTAGTCGCAGTCAGGGAAGGGGTACTGTACTGCAGGCATGACTATTCAATTGGTACTGGTGAAGATCTTCTTCATAAATAAGAATGGGATCTATTTGTTCTGTAAACGTTTATCGTCTATTGACAATTAACAAGATCTGTAAGAGACAGAAATACAATAGTTAGAATTACATCAAGCACAGTAATCCTCTAAATATTTTCTTACTGCGCATTAGAAGTAATATTTTGTATTCTTCTATGTGCCCCGTCCCTTTAGAACGTAGGTGATCATGGCTTTCCACGTTTCCTTATGCCTAGTGGCTCTGAGCACGCCTTCTCCTGTTACACCATGCAACCCTCGTTCCGTCATCCACCTAATTAGGTCCTTCAAATATGTTATCCGTTGCTTTCACCTGTCTATTTTTCCCCTCTATCTGGCCTGTTAGTATCAGGTTCTCCAAGACCTCCTTCCTCATTGCGTGTCCCAGGAACTTCAGCTGTCTCTTCCTGATGCCCAGTATTAATTTCCTTTTTGTTGCCATCATTTCCAAGATCTCATTAGGTCTCATGCTCTAGCCATGATATTCGCAGCAGCCTTCTGTAGAACCACATTTCAGTTGCTTCAAGTTTTTCCTTCATCTTTGATGATATTGTTTAGCATTCACTGTCATATTGAAGGACCGATAGCACGTAGCAACCCAGTACTCTGTTTCTTGTTTCTAGCGAAATTGTCCTGTTTCTTAATACCTAACTCAACTTCTGGAATGCTTCCTTCGCCATGCCAATTCGCCTTCGGATCTCTGTGTCGCACTTTCCGTTTTCTGTTATAACATTTCCCAGGTATTGAAATTTTTGTACCTGCTTGATTCTAGTATACAGAACTATAAACAGAGCCTAAAATTACCTCTAACATCATTTTATCTCCTGCCTCAACTTAATTTTTAACACTCTTTCTGGTTATATTATATACAGAAAAGCTAAAAAAATAAAAAAAATTGCTAAGCCTGATGCGAATAATGATAATAGCGTATAACATGTATATCCCTGAACCCACCAACCAGTGGGCCCAAGCATGATTGGAGACCCTGTGCAGTTCTTTGTTACCCTCTCTATCTTATCAACATTTAAAGGATGAAAATATTTTTCGGATTCATAATGTAATTCTGGGTTTTTCGTCCAAATCAATGAATTTGTTATATTTTTGGTATCCTTGTGGGTATAATTGACAAAGAAGTGGATACAAATATTAACGTTGAGAGGAATATTTTATTTTCTTATTTTTACATACTTTCGTGTTAAGTGTCTGCTGGTAACAGAACACATGTTGCCTGCTTAGAAGCTAGAGAGGGACTGACTAATCCTTTAGGTCAAGCATGGGTCAGGGAGATAGAGAGAGTAGGGGAAAGAGAAATAGTAGCAGAGAAAGAAAAGGGAATAGATTTGGGTATCTTAGTTCTTGGGAGTTATTTAGAGACAGAGAGGGTAAAAGAAACAATATATTCTCTGCATGGTAGTAGTATCTGACCTGAGGTCATTTTGGTTCATTCCTACAAATTTGTTTTACTTATGCTAAGTCTTGAAAAATCACTATACAAATTTCACTATTTTTCTATTCCTAATGTTGAACGTGTTAACGTGTTCTATCAGGACATCACTAGATCTCACATCTGTTTGCAAACACACTAGGAAGTAGTTCAGCTTGTCTACAATGCCTTACTAAATCTGTCTTACTCACCCACATAGTACCTTTAAGTTACCTCTTATTTCGATCCCTATAAAATTTTCTTAAGTTCCAGAACTTCAATTATCTAGAAGCCTGTTAAAAAATAAGTTGGATTAGATTCATTCATCACCCAGAATGATTTCAATATCTGCAAGGATAGAATCCTCAAGTTATTTCAAAGTTGGCGAAATATCATGGAACAAAACGGCACATATGTCGTTGAATTAATCCATGTACAAATGTTGTTGTGAAAAGATTGACGGAAAAAGAGCAGTACAAAAGGCTTGATATTATAATTACTAACCTTTTTATAGTCACTGTGATCATGTGACAGGGTTATCGGGTCATCCCTTAAATTGTCTAGATTGCCGTTTTACACGACGTATATATCAAAACTTAAAGTAGGTGCTATTGCTTTTTATCCTCGACTTGACCAGTTTCTGTTCGTTTAGGGAATCGGGAGCATTTTTTTAAAAAATTTAAATTAAATGTTACAAAATTTTGCTCCAACCCGATGTTTTTGTTTGTTTCGTTATTTTTTAAAGTAATTTTAAAAATGTATTTCAATTTTTTAAAATTTATTTAATTTTATTCTTATCTCATTTTTTAACATGAAAAAAGAAATAAAATAAAGTAAGCCTGTCACCAAAGTTGAAATCTCTGATTATCTGTTATTGTAGAGTTATCAGCTCTGAACTTTAAAAAAAGCAGTTCAACCCAAACAAGGCGATAATGCCACTAAGACGCAAGGAGGTTACCGAAAAAAACTTTAGAAAGAACCAGAAACCCAATCCTAGACAGGGAACAAATGATAATGTGCATCTCCTTTCAGGACGTAGACGATCATGGCCTTCCATGTCTCCCTATCCCTGGTGGCTCTTAGCACGCTTTCTCCTGTTACACCACGCAACTCCCGTTCTTCCATTCACCTGCTAAGGCCAGTCAAGTATGTCAGACGCTATTTTCACCCCTGTCTCTCATTCCCTCTATCTGGCCTTTTAATATCAGGTTCTCCAAGCCCTCCTTCCTCATTGTAAGTACCAGGAACTTTAGCTGTCTCTTCCTGATGCTCAGTATTGCTTTTCGTTTCCTTCCTTTCTAAAACCTCATCATTGCTCACATGCTCGATCCATGATATTCGCATCAATCGTTATGTAGAACCAAATTTCAGTTGCTTTAAGTTTTTCCTTCATCTTTGATGATATTGTCCTGCATTCGCTGCCGTATTGAAGGACAGACATCACATAGAAATCCAGTACTCTATTCTTTGTTTCTAGCGAAATTTTCCTGTCTCTTAATACTCTGCTCAGTTTCTGGAATGCGTCCTTGGCCATTCCAATTTGCCTTTGGGTAGTGTCACATTTTCCGTCTTCCGTTAGAACACTTCCCAAGTACTTACCTTTTTGTACTTGCTTGACTTTAGTATCCTCAACCTGTATTTGGCTTGTTGGGTTCCTTCATTTGCTGATGACCATGCATTCGGTACTCTTATTCAAAAGGCTGGGGATGAGCGTGAACTAGACAAGAGGCGAACATATCTACGTCTAACAAGAAGAAAAAAAAAGTAAATGAGTTTAGGGGAGACGTTAGAAATATCGAAGTAAATTTCAGAAAGAACTATGAATAGTGGTGAACTGAAGGGCGAGAAGTAGCAAACTTACAATCAGTCAGCAACCGAAGATTATTGAGCTCTATTAGTACGCTTTTTTAATATATTTTAAAACCTAAATTTCATTATGCTCTATAAAACGTATTATTAAAAGAATGCATAGATAGAAATAAAAATATGCAATCATGGAGTGACCATTATCAATATTCTACTTTTGTTGTCAAAAAGTAGATAGCTCAAAGTTTACTCGGTAACTTGACGGTCAAGTGTTTATATTCAGACGTTCTTCAACAATTCCATTTTCTGTATGAAGAACGGTTAAGGAACCTTGCGAAATGAAGGAAACATTAAATGATTAAGAATTCTTCCCTGAATAAACCTATTTCTTAATTTTTTTTTTTTTTTTAATCATTTCACCCCGAGCAAGGCAGAAACGCCACTGATGTGCAGGGGGTTACATAAATGTAGAAAGATTAATTAGAAAAGAGTGAGGAGTACAAGCTAGTTAGAAAGGAACAATAGAAAGCTGAGAAAGCAGGTGCAATGACAGATACATGGGCGGAGAGAAAGTGAAGATTATACAGGGGAGGGGAGAGAGCTAGAGTCCAGTGGTTAGTAGGTGAGTATTAACTTTGCATTTTAAATTTCTGGAGGTCGTAGCCGTCAGGAAAGCAAGAATACGGGAGTGAGTTGAGTTTCTAGCCAAACCGCTCGATTCACGCCGGCACTGCAGTTTTCCGAGTTTCGTAGAGACAGACCCTCTCGTAATCGTTCTGTCTACTCGTCAGGAGATTTTAGCAAGTGACTTTTTCTCGTTCTTCGTCACGTTTACATTGAGTTAAAAAGTTCATGCACTTTTTTTATTGGTGCAAGGTTGATTTTTTTTTTCTTTTGTTGCGTGTGTACATGCATCTCCGAGCGTACACGTATATATATATATATAATTTATTTTTCAATAAACTCCCGGGGAATGGTGTCCTGCCACAACAAAAAGTTTCATGCGTTGTCACGCAATCATCAGCTGTTCGGTAACAGTTATTTATGAATATTTGAAATTTATACTTTCTTTACAATTACCATGAAAATATTTATAGAAAAGGCACAGGGAAGCCACGTTACGGCGTTTGAAAATGAAGACGAATTTCTAGGTTAGGAACAATAACATTGCAGATCCGTTTTGTATTTTATGAATAATCTTTAAATAAGAACACAAGAGCAGATGTGACGGTACCATTTAAATAGGAAAGATAGATTCTGTATAGAAAAAATGTCTACAGTATCTACATTATTCAGACTATTGTCCTCATCTCTGTTGCTCTTTGTACGACGTTTCGGCCGTTGTACGCTTCGGCGTTCTTCAGGTGCTAGAAATTTCGAACCGAAACTTTTATTACAAGCACTGGGGTATATCATCATCATTCCTTGCGTAGTAATACCTCGATTAGAAGTCGTGAATTATCTCCAATCGAGGCATTACTACGCAAGGAATGAGGATGATATACCCCAGTGATTGTAATAAAATGTTCGGTTGGAAATTCTTAGCACCTAAAGGAGGACGGAGCGTACAACGGCCGGAACGTCGTACAAATGACAACAAAGATGAGGACATTAGTTCGAATACTGTAAATACTACCTCATCTCAGAAATATAGACAAATACTAAAAAATATAGAGCATGGCACAGTGAACAAAATTCCCCTAGCAGCAGACCTAGCCATTGATTCAATATAATCTTTTCTCTACACGTCAGCAGCGTACGTTAGCCTGGGAAGGCGCAATGAGTCACTCTCCTGGAGGTTACCATCAGCCATGCTGATGGAAGGCAAAAGGGGTTCCCCAGACGATTAATAGAGAGCAGTTTCATTTTGGAGGCGTTAAAATTAAGCCATTCTTTGTCTCAGTTCATAGATATGCCAGTCAGTCAATTAATTGCTATACGTAATACATGCTTGGGTGATCATGTCTTTCGAGATATGACTGACTAAGCAGAAGATTTTCCCGCATTAGGTTGCCATTTCTTTCTGCGGATTATAATAAATTGTATGTAAGCCATTTTTGAGACAAGCTGCCAATTTGACTATCAAGCTGATTAGACTTTCTTGGAGTAAATAGTTGAGAACTGATATCAGGAAGGTCGTTGATGAAAATTAGGAACAACGTAAATCCTAGGGGGACACCTATATTAATGAAAAAATATCTAGAAGAGTGGCCATTCAAAACAACTTACATTTTGCGATTCGATAAGATTGAACCAGTTCAAAAATCCGCCCAGAAATATAACCTTTAAACTTGTTAAGAAAACCAGCATGCCAAATCTTCTCAAATTGTCTTCAAAGCAACAGCTTGTGCTTCATCATTCTTATTTATAGCTTGATAGACTCTTTCAGCAATAATCGTTAATACATCAGAACTTGAACCTAACCATTATACCAAAGTATGTCGCTTTTCAGCACTAACAAATATTGTGATTGAATTCGCAAAGACCAAGCGACCTGATATTTTAACCGACCTAATCCACTAGTAATTATTCATACTAAAGGGTGTTGCAGGAAAATCCGACACTTGACAAAAAGAAAACGAAATAGGCAATACAAACAAAAGTTGAATATGCAGAGACCCGACAGTTTATTTAGCAACAGTTAGTTACATACGACATTATTTTTCAATGTAACCGCCGGTGGCGGCGACGACCATCTCAAGTCGGGCGCGAGATGAGTCACACGCTTTGGCGGCCATGCCCTTGTCCATAGCGGCGAACGCCTTCACGATGGTAGCTTGCAGAGTGTCGATCGTGTTGTGGGCGTGCTTGTTGGTCTTTACCTTGATCCCTCCCCAGAAGAAATAGTCAAGGGGTTGCAGTCGGGTGAGGAGGGCAACAAGTGGTGAGAAACATTGAGCAGCCACGCCTAGATCGTCTTGGCCCTTTTGTGCAGGAACGGAGTCCTGCTGGAAGACGTAGGGGCGTCCAGCGGTGATCTCTTCCATCCAGGGCTTCAGCACCTCCTGGTAGATCTCAGCGGTGACTCCGGCACCTTTGAAAGAAGAACGGAGGCATGACTTCCTCTCGCTGAAGATAAGGCCAAGGACAATGACCGAGGAAGGAAACTTCGTATCCTTCACGACGGGAACCTCCTCGATGTCTTTGCAGATCCACCTGTCGTTTTACCTGTTGCTTGTCTGGTCCTAGATTAAATTCTTTTCCGCAGAGAAGAACCTCAGGACTATTACATTGAAAAACAATGTAGTATGTAACGCCAACTGTTGCTAAATAAACTGTCGGGTCTTTGCATATTCAACTTTTGTTTTTATTGCCTATTTCGTTTTCTTTTTGTCAAGTGTCGGATTTTCCTGCAACACCCTGTATTCACATCGTCATATTCATGTTTCGGCCGTTGAATGCTCCGAACTTCTTCAGGGGATTACAATACTGTTATGGTGCCTTCTTACTAGGAATGAACTCTTCCTTTTTGTTATATGTAATTACCTGCGTGATTTCCGGAGAGCAGTTAGCAGCAGTTGACGACAGCTACTAGTCAGGCAATAAGCAACGTAATACTTTGGACTTACTCAAAGTATTTTATAGATATAACAAAACATCTTTTTTTTTTTTTTTTTTAAATTATATCACCCCGAGCAAGGCCACTGAAGCGCAGGGGGCTACGTAGGAATGAAAAGATTGGAAAAGTGAAAGCCGGAAACCACATCCTAAACAAGGAATAAGAGATGAGCCTCTTCACCTATTCAATAGACGTGGGTGGAGTGTGAACCGGGTGATAGTTTAGTCTATCTACTCCAATTGAAAAAAAAAAAAAAAGAAACAGTGAAAAGATTGGAAAAGAGAAAGCCGGAAACCACATCCTAAACAAGGAATAAGGGTTGAGCCTCTTCACCTGTTTAATAGACGTGCCGAAATTATGCTCTGAATAGTAAAATAAAAATGCAATAAAACCAAGGTGTTTAACTGGAAAGGCTTTTAATTGCTTTTATGAATAAGATATATTACGGACACTTAAATTACAATAAAGTTTCAAATCTAAAATTTCTGCATTACTTTGTCCTTGTAGGGTGATTTTATTAAGTAAATATTTGCTAACCACACAAACACCAATATATATTTTTAAAAAAAAAGCATTTTTAATATATTTTTGTATACGCATAAACGTGACAGTTTATGGCAATTATGATGAGTCTTCTGCAGTGATGTTGTTGAGTGCCTATGTCTCATTTCTATAAGTCATCACCGGCAGAAAACAGCTTTCAATAGTTGACTTGAAACTTTATATAAACCTTTCTAAAAGCCGCCCTACCAAGCATAATCCTTCTTTTGACCTTCGTAATTGGAGCATTATAAAAAGAAATTAGGTTTTAGAAAGAGAGGAGATAGCTACTGACGTTGCATTTAAATTTGTGTAGAACGTAGATGGCAGTGAAGCAAAAAAACCGGAAGAAAGTTTCACAGGCGAGAGGTGCAAGAAAAGAAACTATTAGAAACATACGGTTACATATAGATGTTTTAACAATAAAACGATGGGATCTAGTTGCCAATCTAGTCAGTCAATCAAGTGCCGTACGTGATACAGGCTTTGGGAGATCATGTCTCGAAAGAAACATGACTGACTGGGCAGAAGATTATCTTGCAGTAGGTTGAAATTGCTTTCTGCGGTAGACTGGTTGCCAGTCATAAAACCCAATCTGTCCTATTATTTAACCCATAACTGGAGGGAAGAGACGGCTTAATACCTTTCCCAAGGGTATTTGTGCGTAAGTGGACTCAAGGAATTCAACTGGAATTCGAACTCGACACCCCGATTTGTTGTTCCGAGTCGCTATCCACTGTACCACAACGCACATCCGATCTAGTCGTACGCTTAAATTCGTCGTCGGGGTACCAAGGAAGTAGCATAAGTGTCGTGAAAATATTTATAACAAAGATAAAGGGAAGTCAGGTCATGGCGGCAGGAAAGTGAATGAATTAGATTTTTTAATAATAGTTTCACCCCAAACAAGGTAGTATTGCCACTGGTGCGCAGGGGGCTACATAAGAGGAGAGTGAAAGGTTACATAAGAGGAGAACGTATAAATATTAACTTGGATAGAATTTAATTTCTCGAAATTTCTTAAAATTAAATGAGTCACAGTAGGGTCACAGATAAAATAAATTTTTTACTAATATTTTTTATAAAAGAAATCTTTTTTAAATAATTTAATTTATTTCTGAATAAGTTCTGAAAGTTTCATTAAAATCCTAAAATTATTTGCAAGAATCAATGTGTTTTTGTTTTCATTGTAATAAAGATATGAAACTCTTCGATGCCAATCTTTGGTCCTCCCGCTGATGCAAGAAAAAACAAAATTTTAAACTAAAAATTTCAAACGTTCTAAATGCATAAAACATAATTTAATAACCAGAAAGTTCTATGGTCTTTCCTCATAATTACAAACATTTTGACAATAAAACTTTGTTTTATGAAGTTTGTGGCTTTTTTTCCATCATGGTATTCGAATATTTTAGCAGATCAGTGAAGGTCAGTCAGTTAAGTGTCATACGCGAAACACGCTTGGGCGATCATATCTCGAAAGAGACATGACTGACTGGGCAGAAGATTATTCCGCAGTAGGTTGCCATTGCTTTTCTGCATAAGCATCAGTGGAGGTACCGACATAAAATTCAAACAGGTCAAAGAATGAATGGGCCAAATCGTCGTTAAAGGAACAAAGATCAAGAATATAGTGAAGCAATAAAATTCGTCCATCTCAGAAGTTTGCAAAATGTAATGTGGAATATAGACGAAACGTTAAAAATAAAGATGAACTTAATAGTTTAAATGAAAACACTTAATCTCAGATATTCAGAAGAAAAATCGAACATTTTTCTTTGTGTTTTCTTGTTGGTATCATTTGTTACATTTTTGTCTTGATTTACATAAATCATCGGGTCGATAAATTTTCCCATCAATAATGTTTGATAAAGAGATGTTTGCAAATCATAAGTCGAGATCAACGATAATGAACTGCAGTGTCAACATTGCGTGTCACGATGTAGCATAAAAGTCAGAAGATGTTGATATTTATTACAATGCGGCAAAATAGAAACGGATAAGTGGTGTGTAAACGTGGGAAAGAAGTTTTGGATTTCTCTGATGGTCGATGTAGGCAACAATCTTTTTAAAGACGTTTTTTGCTTTCTTTTATTTTGTACAATTTTTCAATAGCTTTTTTTTATAAGGACCTTCTAAAATTGTTTCTGTGACGATAACCAACATTTATTTCTCTTGTTTTCTATCAGAGAAATTGAGAAACAAAACTTTCGTTCAAAACAGACAAGAGAATTGGATTGTTATGTGATATCTGTCCTTGAATATAGCTGCGAATGATGAATGAAAGACTTGAAGCTATAGTGGGGACGGCGTTCTAGTGAAGGGTAGTAGTATGTTGTTGCAGATTAACGGAATTTGGCCTCGTTGTAGATAGCCCACTATAAGTCATAAAAAGATTATAAATCAAGAAAGCAAATTGAGTTGAGAAATAACATTTTATATATACACATATCAATTAAGGTTTTTACAATTAAAGTAATCCTTTAAATATGGGTCCAACGGACGTTAAAATGTTCATGGCAATAAAATGTTGAAAAGAGAATTAATACTTAGATATGTGGGAGCGTTTGCTCAGTAAGTAGTTTTGAGACAGCGAAGAAGGAAAAGATAGGTAAGGGAGGCGAGCATAGTAAGCCGCTTGACTTGGTCAAGGGGAGATACGAATTACTTTCGTCTCGCTCGAGTCAGTCCGTGTGTGTCTGTCTGGGTCTGTCTGTCTGGCGACGCTTTCTGTACCGGCTTTTTATTTCGACTTTTTGGATCGCAGCAGATCATTTGGGAATTCACATCCGTATCTGATTCTGGGCTTTCCATTAGCCGATAAATAAAATTCGCGTAGGATTGCGAACTGGAAATTTAATACTTAATTAATTTTTAGTTTTCAACCGGAACATCTGCGCGAAGCGAGATGCACACCGACTAGTTTTGGTTATTTGCTTTTTGGTCGTGAGAGTGCAAACATCCGGTCCATCGCTATGCTCGGTCGGTATCACCACAAAGCAACCGAGATGTGGTTCTACAGGAGGATGATGAAGATACCATGAAGAGATGTGGTTTTGAGGAGAATGGAAACGAAAAAGAAACTGATACTTATCCGGAAAAGACAGCTGAGGTTTTTAGGACATGTAATAAGGAAGGAAGGCTTGGAGAATCTGATACTCATTGGACAGAGAGAAATAGAAACAGGGGAAAGCAACGCATGACATACTTGATGGGCTTGAACAAATCGATAGCAGAGCAGGGTTTGGGAGAGGTAACAAGAGAAAGTGTGTTAAGAGCTACAAGGGATAGGAAGATGTGGAAGGCCATGATCACCCACAACCTGAAGGGACACTGCATATGGAAGAAAAGAATGCTAGTAAACATTTCTTTTCTCTTTAAAAATTGTATTTATTTTGTAAATTTTTTCTTTACTAACATCAATAATGACATATTTAATTATGGATTATGACTTCTGCCAAGGACCAAAATGTAATTTCTGTGTTCTGTGAGGTATCACTTTTTGTCACTATATGTGGAGAGTTTTTCTTTTTTTCTTTTTCTTTTTTTTTGTGATAATATAACCAATTATTACTTCAAACCTGATATTTAGTGGGTACCCATATTTGAGTAGACACATTTTTTAAACAGTTTATTTTGTCTACCGGCCTGTGTTTTCAAGTAAGCTTAAAACACAACCTCTGGTGGGATTTTAACCCATGCACCCACTTTGTAGGAGAAATCACTCCTCATCTGGCATTCTAGGACCACTTGGCTACGTAGAGCTTCAGTCAAGGAAGGTTCAGTTTGCCTTAATGCACATTCACTCTTTCATATTTTCTTGAAACTGAAATGCAAACTAAGCAATTCCTAAAGAATTACTGGATTTTATTTTGTTAATCTGACATTTCATATAAAAATATGTTCAATTAAAAAATAAAATCTGTAAATTTTTTTTAGAAGTGTGTGTGTGGTATAGTGAATTATACAACTAATTTTAGTGTATGAGGTATTAGAACTGGACTGCTGGACTATTTCCCCATGATTTGTTTATAGAGCTGAAGTCTGATGAAAAAACCAACTGCACATGATTTTATTTTAATGGTGAAGGCTGACAGTTGTGGATTGCCTTTGGCCAAGTTTGGATATGCCATCAAAATGGTACAAAGTCAATAGACAGCCACAAGAATTCTGACATGCTTTCTACACCCAGATTTCTTAAGGCAGCTAACACACATGTAGCAAAATGCTAAGCCAATGAGTGGGTATGTGTTCCCCTCAAGATCTTACTCTGAGAATTGATGCTACCATGTCTGCCCCAAATGTATAACAAAACAAATATGAAAAACAAATTGTCCTTTGTTGATACAGTCTGTCAAGTGGCATCGGGGTTTGAAGAACAGAAATGAATAGTGACATAAAACACAACACGCTAAAAACATTCTCCAATCAGAAAAGTTAAGTAGTGACGTGGCCAATCATTACTTAAATGGGGGACTGTGGTAATATCCAATATTTTTAGTGACATCTTACAATCCAAAATATTTTGGCTTTGAATAACACACAAAGGGTTGATAAAACAAATCAATCAAAAATGAAGCCAATTTACCATATTGCACAACTAAACTGAATCACAAGCACGAGTCCCGTGACTCTAGAGTTGTAGGAGCACCACAGTACTGGAGCTACCGTAGTATGTGGTGTATCTTGGGCAAGGTAGTCTGATGGAGCCCAGTCCTCTTCAGGTTGGTTTTTAGATTCAGTTTTCATTTTTCCTAGACTGGCTGCCATCCAAGGCTATAGAACCTGGTCTGTCCTGCTATTTAACCAAAGCTGAGGACAAAATTGAATATTTCTTTTTAAAGAACAAGAGTGAATAAATCCTAAATTCTTTGTCAAACAATTCCATTGAAGTTTTTTTTTTTTAAGTCCTGCAATTTTAAGGATAAAGAATGTACGAATCAAAATCTTTTGATCTGATAAAAAATAACTAAAGTTAGATAATGCAAAAGAAAAAGTTTAAGGTGTGAACTACGAATTGGAGATACTGAAATTTTGATTATTTGAATATCTGGGAAGTGTCTGAGAAAATGGAAAACGTGATGCCAAAATCAGAAGGTGTATTGAAATATCAAAAGATGCCTTCCAAAAATTAGCAAAGTATTAAGAAACAGGGAACTTTTGTTAGAAGCTAATTACTAAACAGTTATATAATATTGATGTTGGACAATCTTTTAACACATGAAAAGATGACTTGAGGCAACATCAACGTGGTTCTACAGAAGGATACTGAATGCAATGGGCTGAACCTATGTTCAACGATGAAATTGTAAGGAAAATGGAAACAAAATGAGTATTTATGCTTTGAATTAGAGAGAACAGAAATTTGTAAAATACCTAACAAGGAAAGAGGTTCTGGAGAATATGATACTCACAGGGCCTATTGAATGCAAGAGGAACTCAGGAAAGCAGTGAGTAACCTACATAAAGTGCTTGTGTAAATGGATAGCAAAACATGGATTTAGAACAGCTTTCCTGAGAGTAACAAAGGATAGGATGTTGTGGAGGATTAAAATCTCAAAACATCATAGAGCTGAAAGTGCATAGATATCAAGAAGTGAGAACAAATATTCTGGAAGTTTGATGCTGGTTAGATGTCAAGAAGTGGGAAGAAATATTCTGGAAGTTTGATGCTGGTTAGATGTCAAGAAGTGGGAAGAAATATTCTGGAAGTTTGATGCTGGTTAGATGTCAAGAAGTGGGAAGAAATATTCTGGAAGTTTGATGCTGGTTAGATGTCAAGAAGTGGGAAGAAATATTCTGGAAGTTTGATGCTGGTTAGATGTCAAGAAGTGGGAAGAAATATTCTGGAAGTTTGATGCTGGTTAGATGTCAAGAAGTGGGAAGAAATATTCTGGAAGTTTGATGCTGGTTAGATGTCAAGAAGTGGGAAGAAATATTCTGGAAGTTTGATGCTGGTTAGATGTCAAGAAGTGGGAAGAAATATTCTGGAAGTTTGATGCTGGTTAGATGTCAAGAAGTGGGAAGAAATATTCTGGAAGTTTGATGCTGGTTAGATGTCAAGAAGTGGGAAGAAATATTCTGGAAGTTTGATGCTGGTTAGATGTCAAGAAGTGGGAAGAAATATTCTGGAAGTTGGATAAGTGGTAATAATTCTAACTTGTCAAGAACTTTGATGGGTCTTTTCGTTTTTAAGTTTTTTTGAGGAGAACACCTTGATTAATAAACCTTTACCTTTTTGATATAAAAAAAAATATGGCTGATGTTAACCTCCAAGTCAGTGACGCCTTGCAGCTTCTTGAGTTAGCATTTTTGGCTGACATTAAGTAGAATGATTTGTCTACTGATAGGAATGTTGGTTCTGTATGTCATGCTAAACAGTTTTTCTCTTCTGAATCTGTCTTGCATATTTATAAGTCTCTGAATGTTGCTGCCACATATGATCTGGTGTACCTGCTATACATTTAGAGATCGTTGATAAAATACAAAGGATTTGCAATGTTCTGACCTGGCATCTCTTGTTTCCCCTACCCTAACTGTAATGTAGCTTTCTGTGCCTTTTTGTAAATATTTTCTGATGAACTTTCCTTTATTGTACCTAGACTTTATGCACAGTACTAGATTATGCGCAAATACCCTTGGGAAAGGTATTAATCCGTCTCTTCCTTCCAGTTATGGGTTAAATAGCAGGACAGATTGGGTTCTATAGCCTTGGTTGGCAACCAGTCTACCGAAGAAAGCAATGGCAAACTACTGCGGGATAATCTTCTGCCCAGACAGTCATGTCCCTTTTGAGACATGATTGCCCAAGCGTGTATCACGTATGACACTTAACTGACTGACTAGATTAACAGCTGGGTCTCATCTTTTTATGGTTGAAATGGCTAAATGTAGCCATAAGTTCTGTGCCAACACACTTCTTGCTTGTGGGAATCTCTTACAGCTTCTTGCATTTCAGTCAAAACTGATCTTCAAATATTTAAATGCAACGTAAATCGTTGTCTTAATTCAGGTTCTTTTATTTTTCTAGCTCTTTAATTTTTTAATTTTTTCTCTCTCTTATTGTTGGTTCCAGTGCAACTGGGGATGATTGCAAAACACTTTCCCTTTGCTAATTTATGGACAGAAGCACACAAATGCATGTTGGGATTTCTTTCTAGCCGATAAAAGAGTTCAATTCTCAGTATCATATGACTTGATCCTGATTTGTCTTGTCTTGAAGTCAGAATGCTATGCTTGTTTGTCTGAATTTTCTCTTGGGTATCAACTCCAATTCTTAGTTTGTGAACTTTTTGCCATATTACTCTTGGTTTACCTTATTATTGTTAACTTGTCTTGTATACATTGTTTGCTTGCTTTATGCTATTTCTTGTCTTATTTTCATGTTATTGCTTATTACAAAGTTTGTCAATTCTATTTGTTGGGTAATTTTGCTATTTTTTACATTTAACCATGGACTCTCACTCTACACTTCTATTATTTCATACTTAGTGCCTTTATTTTCTTGCTTGGGGTGAATGGATAAACAAAATAAAATAGAAATTAAATATTTAAAAAATCTTTTTATCCGTGACAAATAATGAAAAGAACCCTTTCAAATAATCTAGAATCCATTTTTGTTTATATTTTAAGTCCAAATTGGTGTGTAAATAAAGAACTGGACTCATAACTGAAGGAATCCCCAATGAGACTTACTTTCTCAGTGTTGTTTTAATGTAGTTGCTCAATTGAAATGGTTACTTTGTTTAGAGTCTAGAATAATGTAACTCTGATAATTTATATATTAGGAATGGTGTGTGTGTGTATCTAAACTTATTTATAAATGGAACTTTGTCTGTGTGTGTGTGTGTATCCGTTACCCATAGACTCCAAAACCGAGTCTGAACCGATTTTCTTGAAAATTTACACAGTTGCACTATAAGCGTCTGCGAGTGTTCTTAGCTAGGTTTTGTGTCGATGTACCCCTGATAAATATTGATAATCGAAAAAATCGGGTTATAGAAGGAGTGGTCTGATTTTAATCAAATTTGATACACTCATAGACAAAGACATAAGAAACGATATTCAGAAGTTTCAAGGTTGTAGTTTTTACAATAGTGCAGAAAATCGATAATATATATACATATATAAATCGATACCAGGAAATCCAAAATTTGACTCATATCCATTCATTTTTCTTTCAGTCAACGGTTTCGCTTTAACTGGAAACAACTATTGCTTTTTAGTCTTTTGTGCCAACGTCCAAAGAGTCTGAGCTCTACGACCATGGATTAGTTTTAAAGCTTTCATTACACCTGAGTAATGCCGGGCTACACTGCTTGTGTGTGTGTGTGTGTGTATATATATATATATATACACAACTGACGCCGATTCAGTCAGGTTTCAATCCTGGGTTAGGAAGCGAATGGAGTCTAAGCTGTACTGATGAACTGTAATACAGCGAAACAGATCTGTCTGTGGATGACTATAGTATATATATATATATATATATATATATATACACACATACACACACTAGCAGTATAGCCCGGCGTTGCTCGGATGTAATGAAAGCTTTAAAACTAATCCATGGTCCTGGAGCTCAGACTCAGCTTAATGAATATTTGTGTGAAGTTTGCTGAGAATCGGATAAAAATTGTGGATTTGTATAAAGAACATACAGACAGATAAACAAACACACACACGCACACACACACAAACATCCTGCCCTTTATATATATATATATATATATTACCGATTTTCTGCACTATTGTAAGAACTGCAACCTTGAAACTTCTGAATATCGTTTCTTATGTATTTGTCTATGAGTCAATCAAATTTTATTAAAATCGGACCACTCCTTCTATAACCCGATTTTTTCGATTATTGATTTTCAATATTTATCGGGGGTACTTTGACACAAAACCTAGCTAAGAACACTCGCAGATGCTTATAGTACAACTGTGTAAATTTTCAAGAAAATCGGTTCAGCCGTTTTGGAGTCTATAGGTAATGAACACACACAAAGTTCCATTTATAAATAAGTGTAGATAGATTGTTTAATTACTTAGTTTTTGGTCATAATAAAATTAGACCTGTACACATTTGTATTAAAGTGGTTAATACAATTATATTGTAGAACATTTGAATTTTTGAATGTTCTTCATTTGTAAATGAGTTATTACACGACCTAGGTTTCTCCCATGTGGTGTTCTCAGGCGATTTGTAATAACTGATTTTACCTTTTTTTTAAGAATGCTATGTGTGTTGTGGTACAGTGGATATTGGCTTGGAACGAGAAGCTGGGGAGCCGAGTTCAAATTCCAGTTGAATCCATTGTATTCACTTCCGCACAAATACCGTTGGGAAAGGTATTAATCCATCTCTTCCTTCCAGTTATGGGTTAAATAGCAGGACAGATTGGGTTCTATAGCCTTGGTCGGCAACCAGTCTACCGCAGAAAGCAATGGCAACCTACTGCAGGATAATCTTCTGCCCAGTCAGTCATATTTCTTTCGAGACATTATCGCCCAAGCGTGTATCACGTATGGCTGACTGATGTATTGGTGATATATTTTTTTTTGTTCAAAATATTTGTCCTATTTTGGTTTTTACTTTTAAGTTAGATGGTGGGTTGAACCAGATAATGTTTTGTTTTCTATTATCATTTACAATTCTCAACCAAACAGACAAACAAAAAACGATGATAGAAAATGAAACATTATCTGTTTGGTTGAGAACTGTATTCTAAAATTAAAATATGGAAAAGATCCAGACGTAATATGGAGTATAGTGAAAACAGCCAAGCCTTACAACGGTGGCAAAATATGTAGATTGTGCCAGGAAGAAAAGTTTCAGATTATGCTATTCCCAAACAAAAATGAATTATTAAATGAAAGAACAGAAATGACTAAGTGTAACCATACCAAAAAAATACCTATTAGATTCATACAACCATGACTGAAAAGGTTATAATTTTTCTGTTTGTATATTTGACTTCATCATTTTTTTTTTTAATGCTAAAAGATTTAACTTGAGACACTGTAACTGATATTTATATCTGCCTGCAATTCACTTCCAGTCAAAATTTAAAATTTCTTTTCTCTTGGCCAATTCCATTGTCTCTTCCCTTTCTTCCCTCTCTATATTTTCTCACCTTTTTCCTCTTTATTTTCCTCTTCGTATCTTTCCTTTTCCTCTTTCTTTTCTTTTTCTTTATAGAAGTACAACTCTTTTTTTAAAAAGATACCAAAATATATCAGCTCAAACACTGTAACCAATGTCAATATCTGTCTGCAATTTACATCTGGCCAAAATTTAAAATTTCTCTCTCTTAGACGTTTCCATTGGCTCTTCTCTCTCTACATTTTCTCACTTGTTTTCCTCTTCACTTTCTATTTCTTCTGTATCTTTCGTTTACTTTCTTTTCCTTTTCTTGATTTTTCATTTATTTTCTGATCTTTTCTTCCCTCTTTCTTTACCCCTTTTTAATGTCTTTTTACCTCATATGGAAAAAAAATTCCCAATAAGTGTTGTTCTTAATAGAATTAAAAAAAAAAAAAGTTTATTACCATCATTGTTAACTATCTGATCAGACATTGTTCTTTCAATGTTGAAACAAAATGCACAATTTTGTACAAGCTTGCACATATTCTAATGCAATAATTAATAATTATATATATATATATATATATATATATATATATATATATATATATATATATATATATTGAAAACATAAATAGGGGTTGTTCCAATGAGAGAAATTGGTGTAGGTGAAAAAAGTGAGAAGCCATGAATGTTTTGTTTAAAGTGTAGTTTTATTGTTATTTATCTTTTGTTTAATACATTAAGTGTCCATAATGGTATTTTTGTCGCCTGAAGAGATTCAACTTTGGACTTGAAACACATGTAGCTACACAAATACATTATGGACACTTAATGTATTATACAAAAGATAAAAAATAACACTAAATCTATACTTAAAACAGAATGTTCACAGCTTCTCACATTTTTTCACACATGCGCACACACACACACACACACACATATATATATATTTTATTTTTTAACATTTTCCAAAATAATGTGTACTATATTTAGTCTGACTAGTTTTGAAATACTGAGATTGTCTAATTCTGAGCATTTGTCAAGTTCTTGAAACTTTTGAAGTTAATTGAAACTTGCACATATTTAATCATTTATTTGTAGATAATCAATTTCGGATAGTTACTTTCTTTTCCATTTTCATTTTTTTTTTTGTTTGTTTTTAATCTTTTTTAAATAAATATTAATGACATCTTTAACTTGAAAAATTTTTTTTTTTTTTACAAAATTACTCTGAAGTAGATTTTTGAGCTCTACAATATGAAATCTAGTCAAATTAGCATAATATTTTAATATATTTATCTTTGCATTCCTCCCTCATGAACTTGAAATAATGCTAGTTAAAAAATTCCTGAGAGAGAATTTAGTTCCTTTAATATAAGTTCACAAATATGGAAGCAATTTAAATATTTAAAATGTAATAAATTTGTTTTTGAACACATTTAAATTTATGTCTATATTTCTAAAACAAAGTATTGTAAATATTTACATTGTTTGGACTGTTGTCCTCTTCTTTGTTGCCATATTCACAATGCTTCAGCCATTGTACGCTTCAATCTTCTTCAGGATCTTTCTATATTTCTGAGATGAGGTATTGTAATTACATTGTTTGGACTGTTGTTCTCATCTTTGTTGCCATATTCATGATGTTTTGGCTGTTGTATGCTCTGAACTTCCTCAGGTGAATGAAATTTTGAACTGAACCCTTTATTTTATTCTGAGATTCAGGTTCCATGAGTTATGCCACTTCTGAATACCTTAGTTATCTCTGTTTAACCTAAGTCTCTAAGTTTTCTGTTCACCACTGCTGTAGCCAGGTATTGAACTCACAACTCTTTGTGTTCCTGGGTATGACAGTAAACTGCATCCAGCAGCAAGGCCTCTGATTGTGAGGTTGTGAGGAGCATGGAACCACCTCTTAATTGCTGTTGTTCCCAGGTTCACCCTGACTCAGAGTGGTAGCACCTGTTAGGGGCCCAGCTATAGGCAAATAGTTAACTCCCAAACTGGGGTCAAAACACTATGAAAGTATAAAAATAGATTTTTATAGAAATATATAGATTTTTGAAGGAGAAATATCACCAACAATACATTTTTGAATGAAAAAACATTATTACCATAACACATTCTTGAAGGAAAAAATTGACATAATACATTTTTGAAGGAAAAAAAATATTACCAGCAATACATTTTCGAATACAAAACTAGAAGACATTTTCAGTTTTCTAAAATAAAGAAAAGAATTTTTTTAAAATTTTTACTCAAAATCTGACTAACTCAACCTTATCACTATAATCACACATTAAAAAATACTTTAAAACCCCACCTTTTTGGCATTAAATAACCCATAGAGGTTGATATGCCGTTAAACAAAACTCAAACTTACAACTCTTTGGGTCAAGTCATTGGATCCAACTAACGCTTTTATCTATGTGCCCTTGATAAAACCAGTGTATGAATTTTGGGGAATGCTAGAGAAAACCAATTATAAACATCAAGGTTGTAATATGAGCTCTGGTAAAAAAATGCTTACTGAGACATTAAGTTTATAAATCTCAGTGACTTGATGCAGAGTTGTAAGTTCAATACCTGGCTACAGCAGTGGTGAACAAAAAACTTAGAGACTTAAATAGATAACTAAGGCATCCAGGAATGGCATGACTCCTGGGATGAGAACAATCTACCCCTCTGATTGTAATAAAGGTTTCAGTTCCAAATTCCAATCATCTGAAGAAGGTTGAAATCTACAACAGCTGAAATGTTGTTAATATGGCCACAAAGATGAGGACAACAGTCTGAACAGTGTAGATAATATAAATATTTAAATTTTACTCAATACTTAGATACAACCACTTTTGACACCAAATATTAGTTTTCAATGTCATTTTCCTTGTTATGAGAAAATCATGATCTAGGCTTTTATTCCTATGTGCTGGATATGTTCTTGGAATCGGAATCTAATGTGTGTTGTTGGCACCGGAATCTTAATCCATGCTGGTCTTCTTGGCACCGGAATCTTAATCCATGCTGGTCTTCTTGGCACCGGAATCTTAATCCATGCTGGTCTTCTTGGCACCGGAATCTTAATCCATGCTGGTCTTCTTGGCACCGGAATCTTAATCCATGCTGGTCTTCTTGGCACCGGAATCTTAATCCATGCTGGTCTTCTTGGCACCGGAATCTTAATCCATGCTGGTCTTCTTGGCACCGGAATCTTAATCCATGCTGGTCTTCTTGGCACCGGAATCTTAATCCATGCTGGTCTTCTTGGCACCAAGAATCTTAATCCATAATGTGTTCTTGACATCAAAATCCATTGAAAAAGTGCAAGTAGGTTAAATGGACAATTTAAGCTTTTTTCAGGAATTTGGGCTCTTCTCTGCTGATAAGGCTTTCTAGATATAAACTCTTTTTTTTAATTAGAAATGGGAAAGTTCTGCTTTAATCTTTCTCATGACATTGATACAGTTTCATAACTGAGCCAAAAAATCATTCCAGGAACTCAAAAACAAAAAATACCTACTTGGTTTAATTTTTTAGAGCCCACAGTGATTTGTATATACTTTTTTATTCTTGTTCATCTAGTAAAATGGGTCCAAAATAGTGTGGTACACCTCATAGATACAGTGGAAGTGGATAGCAGGTGAGATGGAATGATTGAAAGATAATCAAAGAGTTAGAAATACTTTCCAAAAATTCATATACCAAAAATTAATATGATTTTAAAAATTTAAAATATTATAGATTACTTGTGATACACAAGTCCCAGTATAGACAGTTATAAATTATTATTGACTAATTTTATCATTGTGATATTTTGGAATTATATCAAGTATTAAGCATATTATAACTAGGGTTTGCAAATTAGAGGAGAGAGTTATCAATGATAATGTTCTGGCTTTGAATCTGTGGTTATCTCCCTTTAACCCTCTTCATTATTTTTAGATGTATTTTTGTCATATAAAATTTGAGGTGTGAGCAAATTTTCGTTGTGAAAATGTGGCCCAGAGAAGAAAAGTTTGGGAACCACTGATTTAGTACAACTTCCAAGATTGTAGTGATATGTGAAGCATCCACTTGGGTGTCTTCTTCAGAAAAGAGCAGCTGTTAGGAAGAAGCTGTCTGATAAGAAGTTACTTCTTAGCAAGAAAATAAGTAATGAGGATTTTGTTGCGCCACTCCTGTATCTGTGACATAGCAGGTCTGGAAAGGTCTGAACTAGTGGAACTAGGGAGTGTAGTACTAGAAATAGTGATATAGTCACGATAAGCTTGTGATGTCTGTAGGAGAAACATTGTAAGGTGTGAAATAATGTTTTTACCTACAAGAATGTTAAAGATGGAAAATGAGGACTGAATGGCTTCAGCCAAGATATCACAAAAATAATATATATATATATATATATATATATATTTTTAATTTTTTTTTTTAACACTTTCTGCTGAACATTTTCTAGTCTACAAAACCTTAGACAATTTGAAAAAGTCATTACAAAAACCTTAGGAATGGTAACTAAATTTTGGTTGCATATTAATGTTGCTATTAAAGTTCTTTTAATGACATTAATAGTTTTATTAAAGTTATGTTTTTGTTTCAGATTGCAATTAAACAAATGCCAGAGTTAAAAAATTGAATATTGCATAGATATCCTTTAAGCAATGAATAGAACCCATATGGAAATATAACGATTTGTACATAAACTTCGCTATTTACTTTATGTTATGTAAATATTTCAACAGTATCAAGTTCCCATTGTAAATTTAACCATTTTTTCTATTTGTCTAATGGCTTTGTGAACACCTTGTGTATGTCTGTCTGTCTTTGTGTGTATGTTACAACTGAGCTCTATATGTGAACTTGTCCCCATAGACAAACAAGGTGCGTCAAAAAATACATATATCAAATGACATGTGTAGTAGGGTTTGTAACTACATATAAGGGGCATACATTTTGAATTAGTCTTCAGATGCTCATGAAGCCTAAGAAAGACATTTAAGTTTTATTTTTACGCCTTTTAAATGCCATCTTCAGTGTTTGAAGACTGTTTCATGTCAGTTGTTTCTCTTGTGTACCAATGAGTACTGTATAGTGTTTTAATGTTATTTGTTAATGTCATAACAAATATTAGTGTGTGTGTGTATATATATATATATATATATATATACGAACTAAATCTAAAAGTGAGCCAAAGCCGACTGGTTTCACAAGGCCTTGTCCTGACGATCTGGCAAGTGAAACCGCGGTCGGCTTTGGCTCACTTTTAGATTTAGTTCATATATTTGCTCTACTTTCATATTGAGCTCTTTACTGTTAAGGTTTTCGTCTTTTGAACACAGATTTTGCTTTGTTTGTTTCTTTTTTTGATTCCCCTCTTCCCTTTTGGTATTACCTTTTGAGATTGACGACTAAATTTACCGTTTTGTTAACTGTAGGACTTAATGATTTTAGTCATTATTAGTGTTACTGTTTTCTTGGTACGTTTTACAATAATAATAATTATATTTATATATATATATATATGTACACACAGCATCCTCAGTTTCAGAACTGTTGGATTATGTTCTGCCAGGCCAACGTATATCCTTTAATAACAATTCAATAATAAATCACTGACCTACTGATCATGTTTCTTTACAGCATCATTGACTGTGAGAAACTTATATTAAAGGAAAGTTATAAACTTTCACCACCACTAATCCTGATGAGTGGTCAAAACCTCAAAGAGGCTCCTTTCTGTGAACACCTACTGAGGGTTACTCCTGACATAAAAGGGTACATTTGTGTCATCGCAAAAGATGCTGGGAGAACGGTCAGTTCCTTATATTACTCCAGAAAATGCCTAAAAGCCGCTGCTATGCTTTATCTTTATAAGAGTCAGATCAGACCAAAAATGTAATGTTGCTGCCATATCTGGATTTTTGCAGTTTACTCCTAAGGGTGTAGCCTCAAGAGAGTTCAAAAAGAATTATGTGTCCTTGTGGGTAATGAATTATTCTCCATCCTTCAAACCTTATTCCAGAGATGAAATGTTACCAGCCTTTCATTACTGTATTGCTATTACTATGGCAGATGTTTGGACAAGCTATATTCCATAGTGTTATCAGCTAGACTATCACTGCTAGGACCCACCAATCATGTTCACTGTAGCAAACCATCTCACATTCATTTTATGTCCTTTTGATAAAAATGCAAGTTTCATACTGACAGCTTCTTTCCCAGAACTGTTATTTTGTGGAACAAACTCCTAAGAGAATTCTTCCCTGATAACTACAATATTGGTCAAGGTCAACTGATAGGTGTCCTGCTTGTCTTCATAATATTCTTACATCTTCCTTGGTAACATTCTACTTTGAGTTGCTCTTGGGCTTTGAATTGGGTGAATTATCAGTAAAAATAAAAAAAAAAGTATACCAGAAAATAGGTTGTTCACTTGTAATAGTAAGGATTAAATACTAGTTAAACTAGTATTAATATACAATTATGCTGGACATAAATTGGAGCTTCAATTTTCTATTGTCATTAAGTAATAAATCAACCTCCCTAAATTACCATGTTACAAAAATTGGTAAAATATATTAAGTCTTGCTTGTAATAAAAAAAAAAAAAAAGAAAAAAAAAAGTGCACTACCAATTTTCTGACATTCTTGATTTCAGGACTGTTGGATCATTCATTTTGCTGGACTAATTTAAGTCAATTACAATTCCACAAGGCATTTCTAACTTACTAATTATTTATCTTGTGCATCTTTATAATATTCCAGATTGCTAGGAATTTATATAAAATACATTGCCAGAAACTGAAAGTCTGAGTAAAAGTAAGTTAGTGTTTGAATTTCACAGGATTGCCAGATAATTTTTCTGGCAATTATATGAAATTCAAACACTGAATTTTCTCTAGTCTATCAGTTGCTGGAAAATTTGTGCAAAAGATAAAACAAAAGTTAAGAAAAAAAATACAAAATTTAATATTAACAACTCCTCTGAGAAATCTTCATGAAATGAGGCCCAGAGAAAAATTGGATATTATTATCTATGATTTGCAGAAAACAAAAAACCTATTTCAGAAAAAAAGGGTGAATTTATATTTGTGTTTTTATTCCACTTCTCACATTTTTGTATTTTATTTTTAGCTTTATTAAAAATCTATTATATTAACTATAGGTTTGTAAAATAAAAAAAATCTAACTATAGGTTTGTAAAATAAAAAAAAATCTATTATATTAACTATAGGTTTGTAAAATAAAAAAATCTATTAACTATAGGTTTGTAAAATAAAAAAAAATCTATTATTTTAACTATAGGTTTGTAAAATAAAAAAAATCTATTATATTAACTATAGGTTTGTAAAATAAAAAAAATCTATTATTTTAACTATAGGTTTGTAAAATAAAAAAAATCTATTATTTTAACTATAGGTTTGTAAAATAAAAAAAATCTATTATATTAACTATAGGTTTGTAAAATAAAAAAAATCTATTATATTAACTATAGGTTTGTAAAATATAAAAAATCTATTATATTAACTATAGGTTTGTAAAATAAAAAAAAATCTATTATATTAACTATAGGTTTGTAAAATAAAAAAAATCTATTATATTAACTATAGGTTTGTAAAATATAAAAAATCTATTATATTAACTATAGGTTTGTAAAATAAAAAAAATCTATTATTTTAACTATAGGTTTCTAAAATAAAATCATCTAGTATTAATGATTATAAGTTTATAACATAAAAAAATCTAGTATTAATGATTATAAATTTATAACATAAAAAAATCTAGTATTAATGATTATAAGTTTATAAAATTCTAAAAATTTCACCTTTTATACAAGAATGTATTAATTATAGGTTTCTATCTATAATTCATTAATGTCCACAAAAATAAGTTAAAGAAATGAACAATACATGATAAAGGCTGAAAGGTACATTGGTGAAAATGTTTTTATAGCAGCAAGAATCAAGAATACACATTTGAAGAACTTTTGGAATAACAATATCTGATCTGGAAAGAAAATTGATATTATTTCAATCTTTTGCAAGTTAGCCTTGGTATAATCTCAAATGTAGTGATAAAAATGGCAAGGATGAGGATAATAGTCTGAATAACCAGTGGGATAACGACAATACATTTCAGTATTTTCTACAGTTGTTTAACTATTAAATAGGACATTTGCTTATAATCATTCATATCTCCTTGATTTGAAAAGAAAAAATTAGTCATTTGCCACTTACTGAAGATTCATATCAAATGACAGGGTTTAATTTAGATAGTTTCAGGTATTAGATAAGTAAAAAAATGTATGTTTGAATTTAGGATTTTTCTCAGAAAATAACTTAGTTGAAAATTTCAGATTAAAAAAAAAAAACTCATGAAAATGTTTTTTGATCTTCAAAATATGGCAACCCAAAAATTCACAGCTAAAAGAAAAAAATATACAAGCAAAAAAAAAAAAAAAGCCAAACCATTTTTTCGTATTTTATTTTATTATATATATATATTATATATATATATATATATAGTTCTTTTTTTTTTGTCTTTTGTGTGTGTGAAGGAGATTTAATTTATTTGATATTCTACAAAGAAGAAAAAAAAATCATGTCAGAAGCTGGAAATACAAATAAAGACATATGATGGTCCCTTGCTTTCAGCTTCCAAAAGCCTATCTAGTACACAGGAATGACAATAACTTGTTTGAATGAGAGAAGAAAGAAGAAAAAAAAAAACAAAGACGAGAGGAAGAAAGAAGAAAACAAAACTCACATCTCCTTCCATTTAAAAGTATTTCTAACCATTTGTGAATTTATTCAGACTAATATCCTTATCTTTATTTTATATTTTGATCTGCCCATTTTTCCAATCATCTTCAGGTGACATGACATGGGTAAGAAGCAGTTTTCCCGTACTTGAGATTAGAAACCAGATATTAGTCTGAATAAATCCAAAAATGACATTGACATCTCATCTCACAAATATCAAACCATACTAGCCACCAGTTTAAGAACATAAAGTAGAGGACCAGTTTCAGAAATCATTAGTGGCGGAACTGATCCCACGTATGTGAGGCAAATATAAACAATGAGGATATTAGTCTCAATAAACTCACAATGATGCTTCATCTGACAAATATCGAACCATATGTCTAACCAAGTCATGAATGGGTGTGTATACAACCTGTAATTAATCAGAAGGAGGGTTTTTCTTTTTTAATGTACATTTCTTTGTTTTTGTTTTTTTTTAAATTCTTTTAAAGAAAATCTTATTTTAAATTTGTACTCAAGTTGAAATGAGGAAAGAAAAATAGAGGAAAAAATCCTTTGAGTTAAAAGGTTTTTTTTTTCTTTCTGCTTCATTTTTTGGCTTCTTTTTTAAATTTTTTGTTTTTTTTAAGTTCCTTTCCAAAGGTTTACAGATAAATTTAAAGAAATCTGTGAAGGGGGGATAAAACAGAAACAAAAAAACGTCTTTAAGTATTGTTAATTGTAACATTATAACACACTGTGATGTATTCCAGAGATGACTAGGGGCTCATTTACATAACGGACAAAGATAAAATGTTTTAGTTCTAGAGAGGATTCTCCATTTCGTGTGCATAACAATGTTCCCCATGGCCAATTAACAAATATCACGCAATGATTGTGGCTGATGCATTTAGAGTTGGGGAAGCTGATAAAAGTAAAATGGAGGGTGTAGATTTCAAGGTTTATCATTCAAGAAAAAACATTTTTAGATAATTAGCAAAGCTTTCTAATTCTCTGGCCCTGGCTATAGAAAGCTTCTCTTTTTTTTTTTTTTAATCCTCTGTGGGAATACAAAGAGCGATTATCTCCCTTCAGTTGAGGTGAAATCATGTGATCCATGTGACTTCAAAGGGAGATAATCGCCTACAATATTTTATATTGAAATTCTGACCAATTACCAGAAATTCAATACAAATCTCAACTACACCTTATCTCTACCTTATAACTTTGATTTAAGTCTGGGGAGCTTGACTCCATTTAAGGACGCTTCCCTTATATTTTGGTGTCCCCACCTTAAAAATATATATTTTTAAAGTATCACCCATATTTCATAATCCTCTCATGTCTTTGAAAACTTTGTGATCACTCTCTTTTCAAGGAATTTAATTTCAAAAGTGTGGGGAAAGACAATCACAAACGATGTATTTTTATATGTAGAGATATGTCAAATAGAATTATTTCATAACAACTTGATATTTATTTTTATATTACCTAGAATGTAAAATAAATCTCTTTTAAGATGTCAACAGAAGAACAAAGTTCTATATTTGCACTCTTTTTCACGTTTTTAAGTCCTTTATTATTTGTCTCACACATGCCAATTGTTATAGGACACCAAGCAAAATTCAAACTCAATATCCTTGCTAATGAGTCACTAAGACAGGTTTGCTAATCATTATGCTACAGTTAGCACTCATCTTTTAAATAATTCAAAATGATAAAAATATTAAAAGAAAGCTAACTTCAAACAAAATTAACAAAAAAAAGCTATATATTAGCAACTTGATTGCCTCAACTTATGAGTGAAATGTTCTGTAATAAGGAACAATTACCCAATTGTATTTGGTAATACCTCTTTGTTAGCCTTGGGAATGATTGTTAAGTGAATGATAATAATAGTTACATTGTCTATTTAAAGAATAGATTGAATTATTTGCAAGGCCTTTTATTCTTCTGAAAACATCTTAATCTCACAAGCTCTTGCAAAATTGTTTAGTGTTGTTTTAATAAGGAAATGAGATTGACAAAATGTACAGTTTCTGTGATATAAAAATTACGAGAAAAGTGTTCTATAATATTATGAAAATTATTAGAAAAAAGTGTTCTGTAACATCATGAAAAGTAAAAGAACAAAAAAGTTTTGTAATATAAAAATTACCAGAAGTAAAATCCTGTAATATCATGAAAATTACCAGGAAAAAAATAAAAAATCCTGTAATATCATGAAAATTACCAGGAAAAAAATAAAAAATCCTGTAATATCATGAAAATTACCAGGAAAAAAATAAAAAATCCTGTAATATCATGAAAATTACCAGGAAAAAAAAAATTCTGTAATATCATGAAAATTACCAGGAAAAAGAAAAAAATTCTGTAATATCATGAAAATTACCAGGAAAAAAAAAATTCTGTAATATCATGAAAATTACCAGGAAAAAGAAAAAAATTCTGTAATATCATGAAAATTACCAGGAAAAAAAAAATTCTGTAATATCATGAAAATTACCAGGAAAAAGAAAAAAATTCTGTAATATCATGAAAATTACCAGGAAAAAAAAAATTCTGTAATATCATGAAAATTACCAGGAAAAAAAAATTCCTGTAATATGAAAATTATACCAGTAAAAAAAAAAAAAAATCAATTCTTGTAATATGATGAAAATTGCTGGAGGTGGGGGAAGTTCTGTAATATCATGAATATTGCCAGAAAATAAATTAGCATTATATTTATATATGTAAATAAAGTGATTATAGAGGCTTAAAAATTAAAAAAAAAAGAATCCTGTGTTAGTTATAGGCTTTATTAAAGAATATTAAATTTTTACTCATAACTCATCAATGTTATCATCCTACTTGGGAACACTTGAAATGCCTGTCACAATTAAATATCCATGTTTCAATCCATGGATTAAAGCATGGTAGGTGTTAATAAAGAGATAGAAAACATTTGACCTTCATGATATTCAATAATCTGGGCACATGATTACATTTAAATATAAAACTTGTATTTATCAAATTGTTAAAATTTTCCACTTTTAGGAAAAAAAAATCTCAATTACTTTTCAGTAACTAAAAAAATTGTAGTGGCTAATTTCTTGAAACCAGCTAAATCTTAGATTATTTCTGTTGGTTGTCAGTCATAATACATTGTCTGGTAGTTTAGTTTCACAGATAATTATTGGTGAGTTTGAGTCTCACTAAGTGCCTCACGATAGTTGCCATGTCTCAGACAAGGCTAAACATTGTTCTTTAGATTTTCTCCATAAAAATGCACATCAAAAGATGCAGATGGGATCCTTACACATTTGGGGGCTGAGAGAGAGTCATTATCTGGTCCTACTTCCTGTAGGCTAAAGAAGCACAACTAGCGACTCCCTTCACCTTGCCCCTCACCAAATAAACTGTTCTAATCTCTCCAGATTATATTTTTCCCAAAAACTGGGCATTAGATGGCATCTTGTTCAAATTAGTTAATTCTTCATGATTAACATGGAAATTAGATCAATGGATGTGGCCAGAAACTCCAATTTCAGAAATTGTATTTTTTTATGTTTCAGCACAATTGTGCTTTGTGATAGGTTAAATTTAAGAAATTCTTTATAAAGTGTTGTGATTTCACTGACATTGTATATACTTATGAAACTTGTGTAGCACTTTCTTCTCTTTCCAAAAAACAGTTCTTATCTTTGTATTCTAGAACTATTGTCATTTTCAGGATTTGCCTATATCATGCTTTTACCAGTGAGTTCAGTCCTCACTATGGCTAAGTTAAGCATAATAAACATTTGCACTCCCTCTTCATTTTATGACTAATTTAACTGACTTGTAAAAGTCATTTTGTTATCAAATCCAACAACAGATCAGTGTCTTCAGGCTGAAGCTCACCACAGATAACAAGTGGAACTCGTGTATACAATCCATTACTAAAGATGCTGAACTCCTTACATTCTTCACGACAATACCTGAATCCTGCCTGTCGCAGAGCATTGCTGCCATATATGGGCTGGAGTTGTCCAGTCCTCTCTTTTCGGCCTTGACAAAGTTCAAAAGTGTTCATATGATCTTGAAGGTGCTGAATTTTTTTCCACCCAACAAATCCTCTCTCCCAGATTCAATGTTGTAAGCCTATTTTTACTGTATTAGTTGAAAACAAAACAAGAGAGTATGACAGTTATTTTAACTTGTGTCCTCATGGTAAATATATTATTCAGATTTAAAGGTATTTTATACCAAAAGTTCAAGTTCTGCATGAGTTCGTGCTGTGTATGAAAAACAAAAAACAGCTTTTTTTCTTTAACAGCTAGGGTGCCAGGACTTTGAATAATATATGTTCAGATTAAAAATACCTCACATATAAGTGGGGGGGGGAGGCACTGAAGCTCATATGCTAAAGTATTATCACTAACCAATTTCATGATCTTGAAGTCTTAAATTGAAATCCACCTTAAAGGGCTTAATTTTACATGAATCCACATTAATGATCCAGTCAGTTCTATGCTGAATATTTTGTATTACATTCAACCAAAATCATACATACATACACACACACACACACACACACATATATATATATATATATATATTAAAAAAGGATTAATTCAAAGATGTTGAATGGCCATTTCGATATGACGATCCCCACGGGGAGCGACACATCACCTCAGCAACAGAAAAAAACCTTTCAGAAACTGGAGAAAAATTAGTCTACTTTTCCTTTTTAAATAGATTGCAAAGAAATTAAAAAATAAATAATAATAAAATAAAATAAAATAAAAATAAAAATAAAAATAAAGGGAAAGAAAAAGAAAAGGAAAAAGAAAAAGAAAAGGATAGAATAAAATCAAATAAATAAGAAAAGAAAAAAATGACATCGTCTGGGTTCGCAAAAAAAAGGGGAGAATGTAACTAAAAATTAACAGACAGCCGTGTTGAATCATTTAAAGCAACACGGAAAAAAGTTGGTAAGAGAGATAAAAGAAGGAAGGGAGGGAAAAAGAAAGAAACTAAAGAAAAAATTTTTTTAAAATATTACAGACGCTGGACAAATTCAAAAATCTAATTTCCCCAAAACGTTGAAGTATTAAAAAAAGGCTTTACTTAAAAAGGCATAATTATTGATAAAAGGGAATAAAAAGATATAGGATTTGAAATAAATTTTTTTTTTTTTTTTTTTTTTTTTTTTTTTTTAAATTAGGTCATTTGAAATTAAACTAAATAAAGACAATACTAGGTAAAAAAAAAAAAAAAAAAAAAAAAAAAATTTCAATTATTATATATACATATCAATAGAAGTACACACACATATATATATATATATATATATATACACACACCATTTAACGAATAAGAATACATATATACATACACATACACACACATACATTCAATTTATTACACACTAATATACATATACATGCGCATACACACATATATATATATGTGTGTGTACACACCTATATACAAAAAATTCATATAGACATAATATACATGTGTACACATACATGCACACATATACACACACACGCACACACACATACATAATATACATGTGTACACATACATGCACACATATACACGTGTGTGTGTATATGTGTGCATGTATGTGTACACATGTATATTATGTATGTGTGTGTGCGTGTGTGTGTATATGTGTGCATGTATGTGTACACATGTATATTATGTCTATATGAATTTTTTGTATATAGGTGTGTACACACACATATATATATATGTGTGTATGCGCATGTATATGTATATTAGTGTGTAATAAATTGAATGTATGTGTGTGTATGTGTATGTATATATGTATTCTTATTCGTTAAATGGTGTGTGTATATATATATATATATATATATATGTGTGTGTACTTCTATTGATATGTATATATAATAATTGAAATTTTTTTTTTTTTTTTTTTTTTTTTTTTTTTTTTTTTTTTTTTTACCTAGTATTGTCTTTATTTAGTTTAATTTCAAATGACCTAATTTAAAAAAAAAAAAAAAAAAAAAAAAAATTTATTTCAAATCCTATATCTTTTTATTCCCTTTTATCAATAATTATGCCTTTTTAAGTAAAGCCTTTTTTTAATACTTCAACGTTTTGGGGAAATTAGATTTTTGAATTTGTCCAGCGTCTGTAATATTTTAAAAAAATTTTTTCTTTAGTTTCTTTCTTTTTCCCTCCCTTCCTTCTTTTATCTCTCTTACCAACTTTTTTCCGTGTTGCTTTAAATGATTCAACACGGCTGTCTGTTAATTTTTAGTTACATTCTCCCCTTTTTTTTGCGAACCCAGACGATGTCATTTTTTTCTTTTCTTATTTATTTGATTTTATTCTATCCTTTTCTTTTTCTTTTTCCTTTTCTTTTTCTTTCCCTTTATTTTTATTTTTATTTTATTTTATTTTATTTTATTATTATTTATTTTTTATTTTTTAATTTCTTTGCAATCTATTTAAAAAGGAAAAGTAGACTAATTTTTCTCCAGTTTCTGAAAGGTTTTTTTCTGTTGCTGAGGTGATGTGTCGCTCCCCGTGGGGATCGTCATATCGAAATGGCCATTCAACATCTTTGAATTAATCCTTTTTTAATATATATATTTGCTCTGTAATATTTTATTACATGGAGCTCTCTTCCTGGATCATTTTTTAATATTAAAATAAATTTTTAATATTAATTAGGATCGGGTTTTTTGGAATTTACCTTCCTGCTTTTTTCCCTTGGATTGAAGTATCTGAATTAAAATATATATATATATATATATATGGGTATACACTTAAGTATACACACATATATAAAAATATTATTCAGGTGTTAATAAAACAGTGCTCAATGTAGTATAACAGAGCTATTAGTTATGTAGAATAATATGTATATTTATTAATATATTAGTGGCATGACTGATTTTCATGCCCTACTCAATCATCAGATATATATATGTTGTGCCACTGATGTAGGATATTTATTATATATATATATATATATATATATATATAGGGTGTGCCATAATGATGGGACACATTTTAAATGCAAGTATCTTGGATTATAAAAATGGCAGAGTGCCAAATATACTTATTACATAACTGATAAAGAGATCAACATATTATTTAAGATTTTGCTATTTCATATAGGTATCTAATATCTCTTTTGCTGACGGTGGACTCTCATATTATCCTGAACTCCAAAAGAAATTGCATATGTAGTGGAAGCATACTTCACCAGCCAAAGATCCATCGTTGCAGCCCAAAGGAAATTCCGACAGCATTTTGGAAAGCGACAAGCACAATCCCAAAAGGTGATCCTGCATGCTGTTACAAACTTCTGTGGGACAGGCAATGCCAACTGTTTAAAATAAGAGAGTGAGCTCATGCTTGTTCTCTCTGTGGTGGTAACCATCTCAGGGATGTAATATTAGAATCTTAGATAATATGTTGAACTCATGCATATCAGTTATGCAGTAAATATAGTTGGTATTCTGTCATTTTTACAATCCAAGCTACTTGCATTTAAAATGTCCTATTATTATGGAACACTATAATATATATATATAAAGTGAGAGAGGTGGATTTTAACATCTATATAAACCTTATAAAATGACTATACAATCTCTTACCATTTGGTATCCTCTCCCCACTATGTGATGGTAGGTATAGGTTATGAATGTCTATACTGACCATTCCTACTTGGAGGGGTGGAAAATGAATACTATATATATATATATATATATATATATATAGTATTCATTGTTAAAACTGTTTTCTCAAACATGAAAGTATATATATATTTTCATGTTTGAGAAAACAGTTTTAACAATTTATATAGGTACAAATTCAAAAACATTTTGGAAATATAAAATGTTGATTTTATGAGATACCTCAACGTGTTGGTTGTTTTTACATTTTTCCATTGATATTCACTAAGCAAGACCTTTGTAGGGCACAAGATCAAACAAAGAAAAAGATCATGTTACACCAAACTTTCCAAATGTGATCATTTCCCTGATCTAGAAATCATGTAAATCCTAGCTTTGACATACATTAATCTTTGGTACTAAGATGAAAGTTCACAGCATTTTTTAAACTTATATTGTTTACTATAAAGAAAATAGAAAAAGTTAGCTAACACTTTATTGTGGATATATATATATATATATCTATATACATACATACACTATAAAATTAGCTAACCTTTTCTATATATTCTATTAAAATAACTGCTTATCTAAGGTTAATTTAGTTTTTTTTTTTTTTTTTTTTTTTTATATATATATATTTGATATTAAATTTATAATTCCAAAGTTTCAAGCACTTGTTACAATTTATCACTAGATCAGATCAAATGGTAATATTTTTTATTTTTTTATGATTTAAAATTTGGGGTAAAGTTTAACATTTGTACCTACAAAAAAGTGAAGTGTCAAAAGGAATGTTTTTTTTTTCCCTTGATGCCTTTATTTTATCATATACTGCCTTGGGAATTTTGTTTTAAAAGCTATTTTTAGAATTTTAACAAGAGCCCAAAAATATGAAACTGGATCTCTGCTTTCTTTTTTTCTCTTGAGAATTGACAAGGAAACTATTAAAAACTGTTCTTGTAATTTAACAGTAAATCATTTAAAATCTTTAATTGTGAAGTGGGTGAGGAATTCAGATACTCACAAACTATTTTAGTGACATTATATGGTGAGAGCAAATGAAAGAAATGCCTGAAAAATACAATTTAAACAATTTTTTTTTTAGATTTAACTACGAGTAACTAACCCGTAGTTATAACATTATTTAAATTTTGTCACAAATTGTGATTTTCAAAAATTTAAATGCAACATAAATCACCATCTTCTGTCTTTTTAACTCCTGCTCTTTTCTCCTTTTCCTTCACTCACAAAAACCTCTCGACTTTCGGTATTGTGACTTGGTGTAATGGTTAACAAGCTTGTCTTGCTAAATCAGTTATGACTGAGTAATGAATTCAATCCTCACTGGGTGCCCCACACTTTCAGCCTTGTGCCACATCTAAGCTATGCTTAGAAATCATTACCTCTTGGCTTTGTCTTGACTGGGTGAAATGATTAAAAAAAATAAATTAAGAAAAAATATTGGTTTTTCAGTTATTTTTATATGATAAATAAATATTTGGATTGTCGTTGGCTCACATATTTTTATAAACTTGTAAATATAAAATTATTCTTGTGGATAAAAAAAATCTAATGAAATAGCATTTAATATTTTTGTTGTCAATTAAAAAAATGCATAGATTCAGTTTCATATGTTTGAGTTTATTAATTCTAAAAATAGCTTTGAAACATTAAAAATTGCTAAGAGTATACAAGAAAAAAAAACAACCTATTGACATAACTTTGCAAGCATAAATGTTAAACTTTGTCAAATTATGTTTATATATCAATAATAATAATGATTTTCAGGGAAGGATGAAATGAGTCAAATTGTTGGGGTGATAACAAGTTTCACTCTCCAAAAACAATTTTAACAGAATTTAGATATTTAGTCTAATAGAATACTGTGGGTTAGATTTTTAAGTTTTACAAAATAAAGCAGAACTCAATGTAAAAGAACTGAAGTCTTATTTCAGACATTTATTCCATTGGTAAGAAGGAAGTTCCACATAGCTTTTTCTCAAAAACTGTTGCTGTATAGGACACTCCTGTGTGGATGCTTCACTGAACACTACAATCCTCATCATCAAGGGTCAGTTACTCTCTATCTCCTCCAGATAATCTTTACTTCATTCTACCACTTCTTAAATTTATATCGCACAAACTTCATTCAATAACCCTATACCTTGACTGGCTCTTGATGTTTGTACGACATGAAATATGGTAGTATTAGCCATTTCCATACAAGGAAACCTTCAGTACTTATTGACTGAGCAACTTGTTCTATTGTCTGAAATTTATAAAATATTTCTCTTTAAAACAACCTTTTCAGGAAAATAGGTTTCTCAAGTCTATTAATATATATATATATAATCTCTTACTATGGAAGCATTTTTGGTAGCCTAATAGTTAACTTAAAAAATGAAATTAGCCAGAGTTTGAACTCTACTCACTATGTTCATTTTACACTAATGCTTTTGTTGGGGTGAAGAGCTTGAAACTTTCTTTCATCAGTTAAGAGTTAAATAGCAGGGTAGACTAGTCTCGAAGAATAACACTTTAGAAACACTGAGATGCTAGGATGTGATATGAGGGTTTCATTTTTCCCCCCTCAAATGTGGGTGCCTATACCTGTACATATGGGCCAAGGATAAAAATTGTCCAGTCTTCTCAGACACTGTCATGCTGGCATCAATATTCCATCAAACCTCCTTCTATAGCGTAACGAGAGAGAGGTGCCACCATGAGGTTTACCGCCCGCCCCCCCCCCCCCCATTTTAGTGTAATGAGAGAGTGGCGCCGCCATGAGGTTGACCTCTGTCCTTAGCATAACGAGAGAGAGAGAGAGGCGCCACCATGAGGTTTACCCCCTCTTTAGTGTAATGAGAGAGTGGCACCGCCATGAGGTTGACCTTCTTCCTTAGCATAATGAGAGGGAGAGGCGCCAACATGAGGTTGACTTCCTTCTTTAGTGTAACAAGAGAGAGGCGCCACCATGAGGTTGAAATCCCTGGCAACCAAGCATTTCTCAAAGTATTTCTATAAACTATTTGAAGACAGAAACACAGCAGAGAGATTAACAGATACCACACTTTGATCTCAATCTGAAGGCCAGGAAAGTCTTATTGGCTCTCAAACATGGAATGAGAAAAAAGAACTTATTCCACCCTTTTTTTTCTAAAAGTAATGCACAATTTAGATATTAAATAAAATGAAGCTGTAGTGAGCCATGATTGCTTATGCCCTGAAGGAAGATGGCACTTAAAGGGTCTTCTCTGGGTGCTTCATATGTGTGGCCTTGTTCTAGATTTGATTGAGCCAGGTATATACTTCAAATGAACAGAACTTCAATTAATAAAAAATATACCAATATTTTTGACAGTTCATAATAAAGAAAAAATTGACTTGACAATATCTCCAAATACTCTCTCTAGTCAAAGTAACAGTCTCTTCCTTGCTACCTTAAACAAATGAATAGATTGGGAGTCAGGTGATCCTTCTCATCACAAAGATGAAAATTAAAGTGAGAAATGACAATGACCAATACTTTTTGTCATTAACACCTTTTCATCTAGCAATGAAACCAAGTGAGTTTGATTCTCACTAGGTGCTTCATGCTTCTGGCAGACCAGGCTAAGTTTAATCTATATGCTTAAACTTACACATTTTTGTAAAAATATATACAGCAATATATCAAGTCAGTGTCAAAACAAAACTCTTCCCTGTTGTCGGTACCATGTAACACAGTATAACTTGATGGCAGATATGTACTTTGAGATCTGAACAGAAGATGCATGCTTTTCAAATACAATAACTGAACTCTTCTCGACTGTAAAAGCCTTCTGTGGCTGAGTGGCTTAAAGTTACACCAAGCTTTCCTCTACAAGGGTGATGCAGGTTCATAACCTGACAGAGGGCACATGTTCTGTAAGATTCCTGAAAGACATAAAAGAAAAGTCTACTCAAACATGTATATCTATTCAATATAACATGTCTTGTATTTTGTTAAAAGGCCAGTACTGTCAAGTAATTTCAACCTGTTCTAGAGATACTGTTCAAGACCCAAAACGGTATCCTGAAAGTCTAGATAATGAAACAAATAGGACTGACTTATACATTTACTTGGAGAGGAGATGGGAACTACCACCTCTAGAGATGTCATGAAAGACCAGAATATCAGTTTGGGTTTTGGCAATCATTTAGTTGTCTTGTTTCCTTCAAGTAGCCCCTATTTATCTGATTGAGGCCATAATATCAACTAACAGGTAATAAAATCATTTTATCTTGATCAAGATTGTACGCACACATATAACCAAGTTGTTTAAAAATAATTATATTTGATTAAAAAAAAAAATGCTCAGTTTTGTGTAAGAATGACCTTGAAGTCTGGCAAAGAGCAAGATCTTTTCTATATGGCAGTGTTATAATAAAACATGGTTTGTCTTTACAATATAGTTGTTAGTGAAACTGCTGCCACAGTTAAACATTGTTTGCCGGGGGGGTTATAAAATCTTTTATTTAGAGATTAGATTTCAATATTGAGTTGATTTGTTCTTAACCTCATAAAGCTATTAAGGTGATCCTGCCAAAGCTCAATCCTGATTTGTCTGCCTTGGAACTCGAGAAGAATTTTAGTTATAAGGCGCAGCTAAAATTTTAACCCGAGTTTTAAATTGTATTTCAAGATTACCCTGCTCTTTGTTAGTTGGTTATTTTAACCTCAACACAAGTTATTACTACAAAAGTGAAGTTTATATTTCAAAGCCATTGCAATTTTAAAAAAAAAAAAAATTTGTGAGGACAAGCCAAACATCCAGATGCTTTATTGTAGATTTTCACCTGGCCGAATCTAAAAGATGAAATGTTTGTGCAATGATTTCTATTCAATGTTTTATTGAAAAATGAAGGAAATTTTTAATTTTGTGCAAGATCTCTTATGGACCTCATTTTGCACACTGCATACTGAGTCCACAAAAAAAAAAAAATCAGAAGTGGCCTTTTTGTTTTCTTTAGCGTCCTTTTTGAGATCAATTTTGAAATGATTATTTTATTTCCACATGAAAGATATTAAGACTTTATCTTCATTTTAATATTTTGTGTTTTGAAGAATATTTTGATATGTATCCTGATCATCCTCATTTTGATTTCTGATTTAAATGAAAAATATAATTCCTTATCATTATAAAGTTTACTGTTCTTGGCAGTTCAGCACATGTAGAACAATTGTATTTGGGAAAAGTTATTAAAAAAAAAAACTTAACAGCAACATTTGCAGAAGACTAAAACAATTCTTCTAGTTTTCTTTTTTTTTTTATATATAAAAAGAAAAGCAACCAAAATGGCAAGAGGGACTGACCACTTTTCCAAACAGAACCCCGTTACCTGTCAGGGAATAATTAGCTGTTTGAAAAAGATAGATTGATTCGATGCCAAGATTGTTGTCATTGTCCCCGATAAGGGTCAAGTTTCTATTAGAACAACATTTGATTGATTAATTGATATCCAAAAATTACTTGGGCTGGAGAAAGAAAGCAAGCCAAAAAAAAAAAAATGATCAACCTATGATGCAGATTGCAGCAGCCATATTGGAAAAATTGTATGGCAGGGGTACAGAAGACAACGCACATGAGATAGAGAATTGGAGGAATTTTTTTTTGTTGTCTTTTTTTTTCATTTTTTTGTATTTTTATTTTTGTACTTTTTTTAAAATTTATTTTTATTTATATATCTTTTTATTTGAAGCAACCTAATATTGGGCAAGTAGTGTTGGGAGTGGGTGGGTGGGTAGGTAGGTATTTAGTTAAAGTTATATTTTTATTATTATCATTATTATTATTATTTGTTTCCAGTCTGGAAATACAAATATGTAATTTTAATTATTTACAGATGGACAGACAAACATTTACAGACAGATGGAGGGAAGATTGGCAGGAAGGAAAGAGGTGTGGGTGAAAGAACTGAGTGGGTGGGGTGGATGGGAATGAAAGAGGGGGCAGAATTAGAGGGGTGGGTTGGTGGTACTTGCTTCTTTTCTTCTGTAATTTTTTGGTTTTTCATTTTTAAAAAAATCTGCTGTTAAGTGGGTTTACAAGATTTACCAGAGAAATGTTTAGTATCAGAAGAAAAAAACAAAATGAAAAATCTGAAACACACATACACAAAAATCACCATCTATACTTGACATATGTACATTAAAAAAATAAAATTAAAAACAAAAAATAAATAAAAATCATTGTGGATTTTATATATATATATATATATATATATATATGACCACTTTTAGAAATATGCTTCTAAAATTTAGAAAGGTTTTATCAAACTTTTTTTACTAATATTTTTGCAGTTTTGTTTTTTTTTTTTGTTTTCCCCCATCCATTTGTGTTTTTATTTTTGTTATTGTGAAGGTTTAAAGTTCAGTTCAAAGGTTAAATAAGGTTCCATCTGAAAGGTTGAAGAAGGTGGGGAAAAGACAGATTTTTCTGTTTCTTTTTTTCTTCTTTCCACCCTTCCACCTAAATATTTTCAATTATTTCAACATTTTTAAAAAATCTCTATCAACTGCTTTTTTTTTTTTTTAAAGCAAGTACTTTTCTTTTTCTTTTCATAAGGTTTTTTTTTCTTTTATTTTCCAAAACTATGTGAGCTTAAAATTTCCTTTTTCTTCCAGATTTGAAGATTTCTTATTTTATATATTTTAATGTGTTTGGCATTGTCTCTCAATTTCACATCAGCAGTTTTCCAAAAAAGATTTTCTCAATATTAGTTTAATTTCCAATTAATTTTCAACTGCCTAACCTTCCCCCACTCATGCTGCTTTGTTTCTTTTTGTTGTTGTTTTTTTTTCCTCTCCATTTCTTTCAATTTACATATTAATTCTTTTCCAACTAAGGGACTTGATCTTTTAGGGCAGGGATGCAGTCCATCATATTGGTCAACATTGACAGACGCATGTACATACATGCATACATTTGTGCAAGTAAGAGGAGAAATTAGTGGGAATAATTAATTTTTTATCATTTTATATCTGTGAAGGATGTTATGAAGTCCTTCAATTTTTTTTAATTCTTAAATACATTTTTAAAAATTTTTCTTAAATGAGGAAATTTTTTCCCCCTCCATTTCAGGTTGAAGGACAAAGAATCTTAAAAAGATTTACTTATTTTTTAAGTAACTAAACCATTTACATTATGAGACGGGGATTAAATGAATTTGATCATTAGCATAACACTCCTCCTATATACGGATATGTGGATGATGTACATAAAAATCATGTCAGTTGTCTGATGTGGGCTGGACAATCTACAGAAGATCAGTTTATGAATACGTGTATGCATCTTATGATTTTGATCGAGCTCTGCCCTTGGGGAATAAGAAAGCAGTGGTGGCAGCAGCAGCAGCAGTAGGGGAGGGACAACTCCTATTATATCATTTGCCAACCAGGTTGCTCACATTTTTTTTGTCTAGAAATTCATTAAATCAGCCCAATTTAGGTGGGCAGGGCAGCTTAAAAAGCAGGCCAGGGAGGTGGTCTAGCAGTTTGGATCTTCTCCATGAGATTCACTTGGTTCTTTTGGTTTTTCTTCATCTGCAGGTTCATCTGAAGTTGCTGGCTTAAGAGAAGTTTTTGACTCCGACTGTGGTGGGGTCTTGGGAGAAGTTGTACAAGCTGAAAAATAAAATGACAATCAAATATTAATCAATGTTAATGTGTGTGTGTGTGTGTGTGTGTATATATATATATATATATATATATAACCACTCAAGTTATTTTTAGTTGATACCCAAATCTGAGTAGATATTTATCTATTTTTTTGTTTTTTTTTTTGTTTACTGGCCTGAATATTAAAAAAAAAAATTAAAGAAATGATGTACTCTTTGACAGGATTTGAACCTGTTTCTCCTAGAAGAAGCCAATATGCTTTAGATCAATTTGGTGAAAGAGAATTTCACCAACTGAACAAAGTCAAATAGTGCCTTCAAAAGCAAATTTTTCAAAGATTCTCAAAACCTTTATATATTTAATAAGTAATTGAAGCATCTGTTCAAATCTGGGTCTCCACTAAAAATATTAAGTGATAAAATATGTTGGATTAATAAATAAAATATTTTATATATATATATATATATATATATATATATATATATATATATAATCATAAATGCATGCACAAACATTTAATATCAATATTTTGTGTGGGAGAGAAGGGATTTTCTCAATATGCAAAAAAATGAGTGATGTCATAAGACATGAGATGTTTGAAAATCATTTAAAGGGTAAAAAAAAAAAATCTATATAATTATGTATTTCTTACTAGTGGCAGTAGATGGTGTTTATTTTTTTATTCATGTTTCAACAGTGCCCCTCTTTTTCAGTTTGTCTTCATAATTTAAGATATTTTGGTTTTCAATTTCCTTTGCTAACAGCACCCTCTGAAGTGTTGGCTAAAAGGATCCTCAGGGTTTTTGTTAAAAAAATATTTCTGATCGAGTTATATCGTATCAAGTCTTCATATATATATATATATATATATATATATATAAAACAAATATATGGGGATGGTTGTTTTGTTTTAATAAAGAACTAGCAGTATAGCCTGGTGTTGCTCGGATGTAATGGCACGAAAGACTAATAAGCAATAGTTGTTTCCAGTTAAAGCGTAACCGTAGACTGAAAGTAAAATGAATGGATGTAAGTCAAAATTTGATTTCCTGGTTTCGGTATCAAATAAGTTTTTTTCATCGTAAACTGAATTTTGAAGGCTAAATAAGTCCTCTGAGTAAATGGTATCATGGCTGAGACTAAGAACTACAATTATACCTACTTAGAGCCAAACCTGAAGCAAAAACTAAAATAAAAGGGCTGAAAAAAATGCAGACATACAGGCAGATAAACACACACACAAACATCTTGCCTTTTATTTATTTATTTATATATATATATATATATATATATATATATTTAATTGATTTTCTGCATTATTGTAAGAACTGAAACCTTGAAACTTCTGAATATTGTTTCTTATGTTTTTGTCTATGAATGTATCCAATTTGATTAAAATCGAACTACTCCTTTTATAACCTGATTTTTTTCGATTATCGAAAATCGATAACTATCGGGGGTACCTTGACACAAAAACCTAGCTAAGAACACTTGCAGACGGTTATAGTACAACTGTGTAAATTTTCAAGAAAATCGGTTCAGCTGTTTCGGAGTCTATAGGTAACACACACAGACAAAGATCCATTTATAAATAAATTTAGATAGATGTTTCGAGGACTTTGAGATGATAACTCGAATGTAATCTGCACAGGACTGTAAACATGTCTATAACAAAGGATGCAGAACAAACTACATCTTTTATAAGATGTTCTGAGGATATCCATTATCACCAAGTATTTTCCCAATAGTTTCTAATTTTTACTCTAATTTGCTTGTACAACAGATCAGCAAAGCCCAATGAAATCTTTACAAAATTAATTTTATATTGTTTGGGGCAAAAACAAATTTTAAATCCTGATGATTAGGTTAAGATTTTGTCAGTATTGAGTGATAAGAAATTTATTAAATTAGGACCAGTTGAGTTTTTTGATAAAACTTCAAAAAGCCACACCAAAAACAGGGTCAACGTAAATGAGGTGGTTAGGGAAACCTGAAAAATAAAATCTGAAATAAGATTAGAAAGTTGGTGCCAAATCATGCGGTATAAGGACAAATATTTAACCAATCACTGTTGGTTGTGAGTAAATTCAGGAATGTTTAAGTTTTGCATTTATCTTTTTTGAGGTGATAAAATATTTTGCAAGAGGTTATAATAAGTCAACTCAGATTGCCAGCTCATCTACACCAAGTAAGACGTTTTCTCCAAAGTAAAATGGTTAAAGAACAAGAGTTTTATCAAATGATAGTCATATTCGCAAACAGGTTTCTTGCCTTAAATGCCTAGCTTTATTTTACTTGAGAAAACCCCAAACTCCTGTTGGTATTCTTTCTTTACAAGAGTCAGATCAAGAGTAGAACATTGCTGCCCTATCTGAGATAGTGCTGTCTCATGTTGAATATCCACCCTAAAGCTATTATCCCACAGACAAAAATAGATGGCTTCTTTTCCAGTGAAAAAAACTCCTGAGGTGATGCTTTTCTGACAAGTACAATTTTGATCACTCCAAGTCCAATGTCAAGCAATAACTATAAAGCATGTCCTTATAATATGCATTTTTTAATTTCTTCTTTCCCTTTCACTCTGTGACCCTATACCTTAAGTCATCTTTGGGCCATGTATCTGGTGAACTAACAGGAAAAAAAAAGACCCTTAAAACAAAGACAGAAATGAAAATACACTTGTACATTTATTCTGTAAACTGCAATATATATTAAAATGTATAATGGTAATATTAAATATTTCCTCATAAAGAATCATTTGGCATTCATTACCCGAGCAGCCAGTCAGTCATTTAAATGCCATACGTAATACATGCTTTGGGCAATCATGTCTCTTTTGAGATGTGACTGACTGGGCAGAAGATTATCCCACAGTAGGTTGCCATTACTTTTTGTGGTAGACTGGTTGCTAACCAAGGCTGCAGAACCCAATCTGTCCTGTTATTTAACCCATAACTGGAGGAAAGAGATGGATTAATATCTTTCCCAAGGGTATTTGTGCATAAGTGAATGCAATGAATTCAACTGGAATTCGAACTCGGCTCCCCAATTTCTCGCTCTGAGCTGAAAGCCACTTTTTTCAGGAAAATACATTTCTCAAGGTCACTAGTTGTTTCTTTCCAAGGCTACTAGTTTTTTTTTTTTTAAAAAAGAAAACCCTATTTATAGATAGGTTCTTTTTCCTAACCTTTTATTTGAAGTAATGTAGAAGTCAACATCTTGATTATATCATTATTTTCTTTCAAGTTACATGTGCAATCCATTTTAGTTGTGGTTGCTGTTATTTGGTACAGTTCTTTGTGATTCTGTAATACTATTTTGCAAGGTTTGAACTATCAGTAGTAGTAGTAGCAAGTTTTATACTCACTATAATGTGTACCTTTTTTATTTCTTTCTTTCTACCTGCATTCTCTATGTGTTCATTAATGACACAAAATCAAAGATCAGATTGTTATCCACTCTTCAGTATGATAACTATATCTTATTTATTGCCATTTTAACTTGATTGTTAAACTCACAAATGATAATATTAGCCATTTTCTTATAAGGAAACAACCACCATTCATTGACTGAGTGGCTAGTGCTACTATCAGTTGAACTTAAGAAAAATATGAAAACAATTTTTTCAGGAAACAGCAAGCAAACTTTTTCATGATTAAGGAAGTAGCTTTCTGAAAACCTGATGGTTTTAGCCATGCTTATCTAAACCTATTTATAAATGGAACTTTGTCTGTGTGTGTGTGTGTCCATTACCTATAGACTCCGAAATGGCTGAACCGATTTTCTTGAAAATTTACACAGCTGTACTATAAGTGTTTGTGAGTGTTCTTAGCTAGTTTTTGTGTCGAGGTACCTCCGATAAATATCAAAAATTGATAATCGAAAAAAATGGGTTATAGAAGGAGTGGTCCGATTTTAATCATATTTGATACACTCATAGACAAAGACATAAGAAACGATATTCAGAAGTTTCAAGGTTGTAGTTCTTACAATAGTGCAGAAAATTTGATATCGATACCAGGAAATCAAAGTTTGACTTACATCCATTCATTTTTCTTTCAGTCTACGGTTTTGCTTTAACTGGAAACAACTATTGCTTTTTAGTCTTTTGTACCAACGTCCAAAGAGTCTGAGCTCCAGGACCATGGATTAGTTTTAAAGCTTTCATTACACCCGAGCAATGCCGGGCTATACTGCTAGTAATTCATATAAACCTTATTTTATGATAATAATAGCTGTTTCTTTATAAGGAAATATTCAGCATCCATTAATAGAGCTGCTTGTATAACTGTTAGGTTGAAATTTTCTCTCCTGCTCCCCCATAAAAATGGACCAAGCATGTCTTACTGAAAGCAATACACTGTGCTTCCTTGGCCTTACTCTATCTTCTGACCTCAAGTAGAATCATTACATTGAATCAATAGCTAAATCCACTGCTAGGAAGGTTGGGTCACTGTGTTGGGCCAGGAAGTTTTTTTTTTCGTCTGAAGCCATCTTATATATATATATATATATATATATATATATATATATGAATCAACCATCCAACTATGCATGGAATACTGTTGTCATATCTGTTCAGGCGCCCCTGCTGTTTGTCTCAGTGTTTTCTACAGGCACCAAAGAAGATTCTGTAATGTGATTGGTCCTGACCTGGCTGCTCGACTCCAGCCACTTTCTTATCAGTGGAATGTGGATTCCTTCTGCCTCTTCTATAAATATTTTCATGCTTCTGCTCTGACAAACTTATGTCACTCATGCTCCCTCCAAAAGAATTTACTTGGGTAACCAGACTGGTAACAAAGTCCCACCCTTTTACAGTTAGATCATCCAAATGCAGGTGAGAATTCTACTCCAGCTGCTTCTTCTCTTGTGTTTCCTGTCTGTGGAACTCTCTTCCATATACTTGCTTTTCTGATGGCTACAACTCCCAGGAATTTAAATGCAATGTCAATACCTATCTCTTATCCACTTGACTCCAGTTCTTTCTGCATCACCCTGTATATCTTGTTTTCCTTTCTCTCTACCTTCGCAACTGTCTTCACACTTGTGTTTCCATCCTTTTATTGCCCTTTCTCTGACACCCCCTGTAACAAGTTCGTCTTTCTCTTCACTCTCCTCCTGCCTAAAACTTTAACTCTCTTATGTAGCCCCCCCCCTGCACATCAGTGGCAGTACCATCTTGCTTGGGGTGAAAGGATTTTAAAAAAAAGTTCCTTGAATGCTGGACAATCTCATCAAGGATGAGCAAAAGACTGAAATGTAGTTCTACAGAAGGATACTGAGGATACCATGAACAACAATGACATTTTAGAGAAGATGCACATGAACATGAAAAGCTGAAGTTTCTGGGATGTAATGAAAAAAAGAGGGCTTGGGTGGGATAACAAGAGAAGGGGTGTTAAAAGCTACAAGGGATAGGGAGATGTGGAAGGCAATGATCGCCTATGTCCTGAAAAGACATGGCACAAAGAAGGTTTCTTAAGCCCAGTAGCTGTTATAGTTCTTTTCAATATTGATGGTAGTTTTTAACCTTTTCTTGCAAGGAGTGTAGTGTCAACATGTTGATTATATCATTATTTTCTCGTTAAGTTACATGTGATTTTAGCTGTGACAATATCCTCAAGTGATGTGGTTTCTGGTATTTAATACAGTTCTGTTTACTTTTTCCATGTATGTTTTTAGTTTACTATGAAAATGTAAATCTGCATAAAAAAATCAATTTATATTTCTCTCTACATTATTCAGATTATTGTTCTCATCTTTGTTGCCATTTATATGACATTTCTACTGTTGTACGCCCCGGCCTTCTTCAGGTGTAGGAATTTCAAACTGAACCCTTTATTACAATCACTGGGGTATATCATTCTCATTCTTTGCATAGAGCCTCTTTTGGTGGTCATGAGTTATCTCCCTCTAACCCTGTAAGTTATTTGTTCACCACTGCTGTAGCCTGGTATTGAACTCTCAACTCTTTGGGTCAAATCACTGGCACTAACCAACATCTATATCCCCTAGTCTGAATAATGTAAATAGTCTAAATACTACCTCATCTCAGAAATATAGACTTTGTAAAAGTATAAATAAATTCTGAAGTTATGACAATAATACCATTTGTGAGTTTAACAGCCAGGTTAAAATGGCAATGAATATCATGATATAGTATGGTATTAGTTTAAAGTTGTTTTCCTCCCTTTAGCCAGTTGTAATATAATAGTTGTCTATGAAATTAGGAGGATAATAATGTCTGCAATAATTGCATTTTTTTAAAAAGTTTTTTTTACACTGACAAAATTTTTCATTCTTTTCTATTGCTATGCTAAAGCCTTCACAAGGTTTTAACTCTTTTGGAAAGCCAGAAGTTCTTCTTTTAGAACAGTCACTTTGTAAAACCTTCTCTAGAAGATTGCTTTTCTGATTACTATGATCTTAACGTCTTAGCTGCAGTCACTTTCTCACTTTCTCACTTCTCACAGGCTTTCCTGTCTTTTCTTTAGATATTTTCATGGCAACTGCTGTGGCAAGACTTGTCCTCTGGTCTCTCGACTACATGAATATAAGTGTGCTATAAGCTGGCCATTTAGGGTCCCACCCCTTTTACTGTTGAAATAGTAAAATAAAACTGCCACTTCTACTCAACAGTTTTTCTTACACTTTCCACCTGTGAAACTATTTTTTTCCCCCCGGATGACTACAATCCTCAAAAATTTAAATGCATACATCAATTGCCATCGTCTGTCTTGAATCTCATTCATCTTTTGTTTTTTCACCAATCCTCCCTATTCTAAGTTTTCGTCTTCTTTCATTTTCACTCCTTGTAACCTCCTGCATACTAATAGCATTGTCATCTTGCTTGGGGTGAAATGATAAAAAACGTCCATTGATTATAATACATATCCATACTTCTTATCCCTCACTTACAACAAACTCCTTCAATAAATCTACCTTGACTGGCTCTTGAACTTTGTATTAAGTGGAAAAGAGTAAAGAATTTTTTTCCTCAAAAAGGATTCAAATACAAAATCAAACATTTTTATAACAATATCAGACAAAACAATGTTATACACAACATCATGACATAACAGTTGAAAGCAAAGCAAGCCAATATAAGAGGTCTGAACAGAATAACACAATCATAGTCCCTTTAAAAAAAAAAAAAAAAGAAAGACCTATGATAATTATAAAAATGAGATATATGAAAGATGGCTAATGAGGTGTCACCGAGAAAGTGAATACATTTTATAATCAGGAGAAACAGATGTTAAGGATTTTCTTTTTTACTTCTGTAATACTCCATTCAACTGAAATACTATGATTTTACCTGACAGGTTTTCTCTGGATATGGTTGTTGACACACAGAAAACTTTGACTGAATTCAAGGTGCCTAGTAACTTTATCACTAATGGGATGTGGCTTCCCACTGTCTTTTCTACGAAAATTTTCATGCTGTTCTGGTGAGCTTAGGATACTTAAATTCATGTAGTCTGAAGACTAATAGATTGGTAACTATATCTTATCATTTTAGATGTAACTATATCTTCTCTTCTAACAGTTTTTCTTGCCTGTAGGATTCCCTTTTTAATCTCTTGCTTCCCTGATAATTTTTCTTTTTTTTTTTTTTTTTTTAATTGTATCATCCTGAGCAAGGCGGCAATGCCACTGATGTGCAAGGGGCCACATAAGAGTAAAAAGATTAAGTAAAAGAGAGTGAAGAGAAAGACGAACCAGTTAGAAAGGAGCAAGAGAATGATGGGAATATAGGTGCGATGACAGTTGCAGAGGTGGAGAGAAAGGATATACAGGGTGGGGAAGAAAGAACTAGAGTTAAGTGGTTAAGAGATGGGGTTTGACATTGCACTTAAATTCCTGGAGGTTGTAGCCGTCAGGAAAGCAAGAAGTGAGTTCCACAGGTGGGAAGTGCGAGAAAAGAAGCTGCAGGAGTAGAATTGTCATCTGCATTTGGTTGATTTAACTGTGAATGGGTGAAACCCAGTTGCTAATCTGGTTGCACGAGTAAACACCTGTTGCAGAGGCACCAGTGACTCAAGTTTGTTAGAGCAGAAGCCATGAAAGTATTTATAGAACAGACAGAGAAGCCACATCTCGTCGGTGGGGAATCGGCTGGAGTTGAGCCGCTAAGTCGGTACCTATCACATTATTAATTCTCCTTTGGAGCCAAATGCAAAGTGTTCCTTTATTGTCCTTTCCTTATCATAATATCTGCTTTCTCTTCTTGTAATCCTTCATCCTAGCAGCATAATAATCTTGTTTGGATTGAAATGAATAAAAAAAATAAAAAACAAAATCTTCAGGTAGGTGTTGCATCCTGTTAGTGCATCAACACTTTCACATTTCTTTTTTTTTTTTTTTTTTTTTTTTTTATAAGCGTTTCACCCCGAGCAAGGCATGTCACTGCCACTACTGTGCAGGGGGCTACGTAGAGTGGAGAAAGGCTGGTTAAATATAGGAAATAACAGAGGGTGGGTGATAGGCGGGTGAGGATACCGAGAATGAGGGTTGGGTAGATGAGTGTTGTGAGAATAGTTGGGAGTTAGTGTGATAGGAGGTGTCTATTGACCCTACATTTAAACACCTGGAGATTGTAACTGTCGGGAAAGCAGACTTGTGGAAGGGAGTTCCACAGGTGGGAAGCGCGAGAAAAGAAGCTGTTGGAGTAGAATTTACGGTTACATCTTATTTGTTTAACTGTAAAAGGGTGGGACCTAGTTGCTAATCTAGTATCTCGTGTAAATTCGTGCTTAGGCGGCACCAGTGATCTAAGCTCATCAGAGCAGAAGCCATGAAAGTACTTGTAGAAGAGGCACAGGGAAGCTACATCACGCCGGTGTGAGAGCGGCTGCAGCCGGTCTGCCAAGTCAGTATCAACCACGTTACAGATCCTCCTTTGTATTTTGTCAAGAAGCCCAAGGAGAGCAGCAGGGGCACCCGACCAGATATGGCAGCAATATTCAATACACGGGCGGATGGTAGATTTGTATATGTGCAGAATAGTTTCAGGTGGGAAAAATTTCCGGGCCCTGCACAGAGAGCCGACTTTCATAACAGCAGATTTGGCAATGGATTCAATATAGTCTTTCCATTTGAGGTCCGCCGAGAGTGTAAGGCCAAGGAGGCGTAGTATTTTACTCTCTGGGAGGCTAGCCTGTCCCATGCTAATGGGAGGTAGATGCGATTGTCTATGGTGGTTAGTTGATAACAGCTTTGTTTTGGAGGCATTGAAATTTACCAACCATTTCCTACCCCAGGTCACTACGGATTGGAGGTCCCTTTCAAGTGCGGCAGCGAGGTTCACTTTGTCGTCCAGACCTGGTTTCTGATCGATGCGGGAGTAGATCGTTGTGCCGTCGGCATACATGCCAACTTGGGATCTAATGGTGTCGGGGAGATCATTAATGTAGATCAGAAAGAGCGTGGGGCCTAGGATAGAACCTGTTAGAAGTAGTGAGATTGTATCTAACACAGCCTGGCTAGAATTGCAGATTATTATTTGTCCATGAAATCACATTCCTGCATGTTTCTTTTTATTATGACCTTGTGCCAAACTAAGCTTAAAGAATATTGATATTTGACATTTTTCTATGTTATATGATTTTAAGAATCAGTGCGAAATTTTTAAAACATAATTTTTATATCAAAGGAAAGTGTGACGGATCTGCTTATTATTTGACAATCATTGGAATTGAAAATGTGTGCTTTCCCTGTTAAATTATACAAAATATATAAATTTTTAAAGGGGGTGTAGACTTTTGCAAGCGACAGTATATGTAATATATATATATATATATATATATATATAGAAAGGTACTTTGAAAAACAGTAGCCACTCTAGCGTGTATGCATTGCTCATTCAGTAAAATGAATTTGAGCACTCCAGCTATTGGGCGTGTAATATGATATGTGCTGAAAAGACTGCCTTCTTCCACCGAACGCCCCGTGGCCCAGGGGTAGAGTTGCCAACTGACGCCAATTCGGTCGGGTTTTGAGCCTGGGTTATGTAGCAATTGGAGTCTAACCGTACTGATGAGCTGTGATACAGAGAAACAGATCTGTTTGCGGATGACAATATATATATATATATATATATATATAACGAAAATTGAAGTTCAAAATTTCAGTGTTCTAGCATTTTCATAATTTCCTATCTATACATATTTATAACCAATGCTTGTATTCCCACCCCTGCCACTCACATTTATACACATATATAATTACACCAACAAAAACATGATTTTAATTCAGTGAAGTCTTAAGGGACAATATATAATCTCTGTATCTGTTTATATTTTAGTATCTAGTTCTTCCTTAGTTTCTGTTTGTATCTATCCCTTTGTTCATCTCTCTATTTTCCTTTGCCTACCTGCATCCTCTAATTCCTTCTGACAACTTAATCAAAAACATGTCAACATATTCAGTGAAAAATTCTGAAAAGTTTTTTTTAGTCAGAACTCTAGCTTAACTGATGTATTTGTAGCAGAATTAGCAAAACCAACAACAAAACGATGAAAAAAAAATCAATCTGACCAATCAGAAATCTGTCAATTTGGTCCTGGAAACTTAAATGCCAAATCTTACTTGATATATCTTGAATTATATTTCAGCTCCTTCAGGACTGAGGATATGTTAACTGAGCCCATCTGTTGAGGGCTTGTCATGATTACATAATCAAAGTAGGTACTATTATTTTAACATCTAAATAATAATACTAAACTTATTGGCAGAAAATAAAATGTTACTATCACAGAATAAAGCACTAATACACTCAATGGCACACCTATTGGTATTAACACGCATACTCTCTCATTATTTTATATATATATATATATATATATATTATATAAACAAAGGAAAAATTTAGTTGGGACTTTATCAAAGCAAATTTACTTTGATAGATAAAGTTCCCCAGAGAATGAAAGATATTGGCTGTTTTTTCCTTTTGTCTCATATATATATATATATAAATTTGATTCCCTTTAACTTAGTCACCTATTAATGCTGCTCACTTATTAAAACTTTCTATCCAGTTTTTTTAATGAATTATTGCTTCAAATTTGGTACTAGATAAAAATTTTAACCTTTCTATACAGCTTATATTTTGAGAAGGAACTTATATAAATCAGGGTAACATCTGTGTTAATTATGTGTGCTGTTTGCTAACTGCAATGTAGGTTTTTTTTTTTTTCATATTTTCATATATTAAGCATAAATTTCTATTTTATTTAAAAAAAAAAATTATAAAATGAATCCCACCCCACCATTAATTATGTAAATTGTTAATTGTTCCCTCTATAGAAGCAAAAGCAAATATGATCATATGTATTTTCTTAAAATATATGGGGAACCATCAAGTACTACAAGCAACCTCCTGCAATTCAATACATGTCTTGGCTTTAAATAACTCATAAAAGGTTAAGCCATAAAAACAATTTTAAAAAAATTTATATTTTAAGTAATCTAGATTGCGTAATCGATGATAAATAGCACATCTACTTGTATCTGGGAATGTCAATCTACTAGGGCAGCTAGCTAATCTCCATTGTCGACACCTGCTCAGGCACATTTGTGTTTGTTCAACACCTACGGAGCCCACTGGTTTATACTACAACTATACTAAGCAGACCTTAGTTACTGTTTCTGGGAGAGAGCACATTATCAGGCATGATCATTAGTCGAAACAAACCCTCAGTCACAATAATTTGTGGCTTTGTGATTGTACAACTCTAGACAGCACCCAAGGGTTGCATCAACCCAGTTTCACTCAACCCATAGTATGGTTTTCAGGCACCTTTCCAAAGGTGCCAGGTGCTGGGATCATCTTCTCCAGATCGATAGCATCAAGAAGTCACCTGCCTGACAAATTTACCATAGTGAGATTTGAACCCAGGTCTCATGGTCAGAAAGTGAAAGTTCTGACCACTCAACTAATTGATAGTTGTAATTAAAAAAGAAAACCATATTATGCATTTCAAAATTTTAAAATCATTTTTCATCTTTTTAACAAAACATGACTTGTAAACATGTTTTGGCTTCCATAGGGAAATTAATTTACAATGTATTTAGATAGCAAACTGGATCCTCATATCAATTCTTATAAAATTTAATAGAAAAAAAGAAAAGAAAATGATTTGATATTTGTGATTTAGAGTGCTTATTCTATAATGATAAAAAAGATCATTTGTAGCAAATTTTTTTAAAGTGCTTATTGTACAGCTCTACCCTAAAAATTATCTCTCTGGCCCTACTTAATGTGTAGGTGTTGTTTGAGTGCTTGTAAGGTTTCACACTATTTTACTGAATTGTCATTCTTTTTGATAGAAATTTTTTCAAAAGAATCTGTGATTTGTATGTAACTTGGGCAGATAATTTAAGACTCATGAATATTGTTACATACCATAATCAGATAGCAAGCTGATATGAAGCATGTTTGAACAGAGCTTGACATACTACCGAATACAAGTTCGAACATATTTCTCCCTCTGCTATTCACAATTCCACATAGTAGGAGAACCCTACTTATCAACCCATGTAACAGCTAAAAATCCACCCCTTCAACCAAAAAAAAAAAAAATTTTTTTTTCTCAATCTGAAACATATATTTTTCTTAAATATGTCTTGGCTAAATCTCTAAATACAATGTTTGCATGTGATTAAATATGTTCATTTTTCTTATATATATATATATATATATATATATATATATATATATATATATGAGTCAATTCTGCATCTATTTCTACACACTCTCTATTTGTTCACAACATAACTTGTATTAATTATTGATTTTCATGAGGAAAAACCAGAATGAGTCACTTTTATGGAGAAGATGCACTAAAAAAAGAAGCAGCCTGTTGCTAACCAAGAAACAAATCCAAATATACCAATGTAGAATATGTGAAAGGTCAATTAGGGTATGTGAATTTCCAAAAAGGATCCATGGATCATACTGAATTTTATATATATATATATATATAATACAGTATGTATATGTGTGTGTGTGTGTGTGTGTGTATATATATATATATATATGTATATATACATGCATGCACATACTATATTATACTAGACTATTTACACTCTCACTCATTGATTGAGCTCTCTTGGGAAATGGTAGACTTTAAAAACAGTAGCTATTTTACCATGCACTGTTCTCCAGCAAGGGATTGAACACTCTTGGCTACTGATGTTTGTATAAATTGTGTATGTAACATGCTAAAATCTGCCTTTCTTCACTGTGTAACGATAGCTTAGCGGTAGAATCTCCAACTGATGTCAAATTGGTAAGGTTTCAATCCTTGCTGGAAGCAATCAGATATCTAACCATACTGATGAGCTGTGATACAGCCAAACAGAACCGTCTACAGATGACTAATATATATATATATATATATATATGTGTATATGTATTTATTTTTAATCTAATCATTTAACCCCAAGTAAGGTGGGACTGCCATTAGCGTATATAGAGGTTACAGTGAGAGAAAAGACTGGGTAGAGGGGTATGTAAGAAAGGATAAAAGATGAATGGGATTCAAGAAGATAGAAAAGATGGCAATTGACATTTTAACTTTTTGGAGATTGTAGCTATCAAGGAGGTAAGTAAACTGGAGGGAATTTCATAGGCAAAAAGTGAGAGAAAAACTGAAGTAGAAGAAGCAGTTATATTTAACTATTTCAATGGTAAAAGAATGGGACCTAGATGCCAATCTAGTAGCAGGCTTAAGTTCATGTGGTCTGGGCCCCAGGGTAAAAAAAAATCATCAGAGCAGTTACCATGGAAATATTCATAGAAAAGACATAGGGAAGCCACATCATGTCAGTGTGAAAGTGACTGAAGTCAAGATGCTTAGCCTAGACTAATTATATTAATTCTTTTTTATTTTTGTCAAGAATCTCGAGATATAAAGCAGAAGCCCCTAACCAGATCTGGCAATGGAATTCAGTGCATGGAAAAAATGATAAATTTGTAAAAGGGTAAGATGGATTCTGACAAAATTTTCTCCCATCACACTGTGACCCAACTATTGATTCAATGTAATTGATCTTAATGTTAGTGGAAAACATGAAGCCAAGAAGGCAATGAGTGTTGCTCTCCTGTAGTCTAAAATCAGTTATGCTTATAGCAGGCAGAAAAAGTTCTCTGTCGTAGCTAAATGATAGTAATTTTGTTTTGGAGGTGTTAAAATTTACAAGCCAGTTCTTGCCCCAGTTAACCACTGATTGGAGATCCTATTCAAGAGCAGTTGCCAGGTTTACTTTGCCTGATGTGATAGATTTTCTACTGAGACAGGAGTAAATGGTAGTCATCTGCATAGATACCGAGTTGAGAATTGATAACGCTGAAAAGATCATAGATGATCAGATATTCTCTGTTATTGAAATGTGTACTTTTTCTCTTCAACCTTTTCTTTCAACTCTTTGCATCATGGCGGCTTTATTGCTTATGGTGATATAATATACAAGTGGACTTGTGCAACATATTGATGTACCTACTATTGAGTGCGCTGTGGTTCAGTGGATATCGGCTCGAAACGAGAAAATCGGGGAGCCGAGTTCGAATTCCAGCTGAATTTATTGTATTCACTTACGCGCAAATACTCTTGGGAAAGGTATTAATCCGTCTCTTCCCTCCAGTTATGGATTAAATAACAGGACAGATTGGGTTCTATAGCCTTGGTCGGCAACCAGTCTACCGCAGAAAGCAATGGCAACCTACTGCGGGATAATCTTCTGTCCAGTCAGTCATGTCTCTTTGGAGAGATCACGTATGGCACTTAACTGACTGACTATTGAGTATTTTACATTAAGACATAAGAAAAAAATAATTCAAACCCCTTAATGTGACAGGAGGGATATATATATATATATATATATATATATATATAAATGCACAACAGCCTTTGTTATAATAGAGAGGATATATATATAAACAATAAGTTTACATATATATAAATGTAAACCTATCGTTATACTCGTTTCGAAAAACCCTCCAAACACATACATGGAAGGAAAAAATGGTGATAAAAAAGAATGAGCTAAGCACTTGAACATCAGTCAAAGTACGCAGCCCAAAGAAAAAGAACCCGAGACAAGTAATGTAAAACAAAAAGTGCTCAATACGCAAGTACAGCAAACAACTAAACTAACCTACCGAGCCAACGAACCTACCCAGGTTTCACCAAATTGGATCTTCAGGGAAAGTTGGCTTGACTTTATATATATATATATATATATACACACACATACAACAGTCTTTATTATAATAGTGGATTAATTTATGTATAACAGGTGTGCAGACACACAAATATATTTATTATTTTTTTTAATGAGTAATACATCTGCATAAGGATGAACAACTTTTAAATTTGTGATGAGTATGTATATGTGCCTGAATAGATATTTAGTAATCTTGATGTCTCTTTATTTGAGACCTGGATGTTGTTACTGAAATCCAATAAAACAGATTCAAGTTGAAACAGAGCAGTATTAAATAAGATATCCCTAAATATATGGTCAGTAGAATAAATGTTGAGATTTCTTACATAGATTTTTGTTCTAGTTCCACAAGTCATGCAACTTCCAGATGCTTCTTGTTTTCCAACTCAATTCCTTAAATGTTTTTGTTCGCCTGTGCTATAGCCACATATTGAACTCACAACTCTTTGTCACTGGATACAACAAATGCTTTTATCCGCTGGGTCATGTGTCCTTGAAGACATCAGTGTATGAATCTTTGGGATTTATAAATCTAATATCTCAATCTTGATGTTTGTAATTGGTTTTCTCTATCACTCCATTTTACTGGTTCCCATATTGTATTCATTTCTATGCTTGACTGACTTAGATTTTTATGGCCTAGCATATGTGCTGATTCCTTTAGTTTTCATATTTTCGAGTGATGTTTGTTATCTATTTCAACTTCATACCACAGATGGTGCTGATATCTCTTTTTTCTCTATATCATCTGAAGTAGGCAAGTGCATATAACAGCAGAGATATTGTGAATATGGCATCAAATATGAGGAAAACAGTTCGACAAAGTAAACAGTATAAATAAGGTAGGTCCTGCTTGACAGAGGATCCCAATTTATCTCTCCACTTATGTCTATCAACATGCTGAGACTTGGACATCAAAAATTGTTTTTTTAAGACACCATCTCTAGGAAGGTTACTATTCAATGATTGAGTTCCCATCTTAACCTGATATACATACACACATATATTGGCTCCTATAAGAAGCTCATTCACACTTTGACTTATATTTTTTGTCGTCACCAGTGGAAAAGTGCTAGTTGGGCAGCTGGTTTTCTTTTATGAGCTGCGTCCCTTCAGAAAGTAGGCAGTCATGGCCCTCTACATCCTTTTGTTCATTGTAGCTCTTAATAAGTTTTGTCTTTTGGTTATTTCTTCTAAACTCTGTTTTAATCTATGTGAGTATCAGATTTTCTAAGCCCTCCCTCCTCATTAATATGCCCCAAAAATGTCAACTACCTCTTCTTAATGCTAAGTGTAAGTGTCCTTTTTGTTTCCATTTTCTCTAAAACCTCATTGCTCACATGTTTGGTCCTTGGTATTCTCATCATCTTTCTGTAGAATGATGTTTCAAGTCTCTTCATCTTGAAGAAGGTTGTCCAGCATCCACACAACAGCTCAGTATTTTTTTTTGTTTCTTAATGAATGTTTTTCTGTTTCTTAATCCTCTGTTTAGTTGGTTTAGACAGGTTATACAGGGTTACGAGTTACTAGTAGCAAACCAAGCCTGACCTGTGTATATGTAAAGGATAAAGCTTGATTTTAAACATGCAAATTTACATTTTTTTTTCTGATTATCCTAGTCCATCTTTTTGTGATCTCAAACACTAAAGCACTTGAAACTTATCAAAGAAAAGAAATACACACAATCTTTGCTTCTGGTTCGATGAACTTAAGTCACTGGTGCCCCCTGCCACAAAAATTTACTTGTGCATCCAGACTGGTAACAAGGTCCCAGGAAATTTTGAAATTAACCCTTTATTAAATCTACGGGATATATTCTTGTTCTGCTGTTCATTTCTAAGTACAAATTGGCTTCTTTTTATCATTATTATTATTATTTGCACATTTACAGTTAAATCAACCAAATGCAACCAACAATTCTACTCCGGCAGCTTCTTTTCTCGAATTTCCTGCCTGTGGAACTCCCTTCCATATACTTGCTTTCCTAACGGCTACAACCTCTAGGAATTTAAATGCAATGTCAATACCCATCTCTTATCCGCTTGACTCCAGTTCTTTCTACATCACCCCGTATATCTTGTTCTTTTCCTTTCTCTCTACCTTCACAAATGTCTTCACACCTGTGTTCCCATCCGTATCTTGTCCTTTCTCTGGCACCCACTTTAACTGGTTTGTCTTTCTCTTTACTCTCCTCTTGTCTAAACTTTTAGTCTTATGTAGCTCTCTGCACATCAGTGGTGATACCGCCTTGCTTGAGGTGAAACGATTAAAAAAAAAATGAAAGAAAAATGGTTCAAATGTGGAAAATTCAGATAGTTTTAAACAAAGCATTTTTGTTGGGTCTGCTACCAAAATCAGAATAAATGAAAAACTTATATTCACTTGCCTTGTGAAATAAGTAAATTTGAATAGCAAAACTGTATTGCTTGAATGCCATGTAAATCAGTTAACCATTAATTTGATCATTTTAAAAATAAAATTCATCAGCACCATTTTCTTTCATTGGAACTGGAATTGCTTAGTCTTACAAGTTTTATAGACTTGCATATTTTATTAAATTTTATTTTAAAAAAATGCTTTCTGCAAATGTGAATAAAAAATTGACATATTAACAAATTTTGTAATATCTTCTTGTTTATGAATCATGTGTTGATCATTTAAAATAAATGGGATTATTTTCAATCTCCATGCATAAATTCATACTGTACTTGATTTTTAGTTTATGTATAACAGGATGTGCGTTGTGGTGCAGTGTATATCGGCTCAGAATGAGAAACTGGGAGCCGAGTTCGAATTTCAGCTGAATTCATTGCCTTCACTTACATGCAAATACCCTTGGGAAAGGTATTAATCCATCTATTCCTTCCAGTTATGGGATAAATAACAGGACAGATTGGGTTTTATAGCCTTGGTCGGCAACCAGTCTACTGTAGAAAGCAATGGCAACCTACTGTGGGATAATCTTCTGCCCAGTTAGTCATGTCTCTTTCGAGACATGATCGCCCAAGCGTGTATCATGTATGGCACTTAACTGACTGATAACAGGCATGCAGACATACAAATATATTGGAAATTAAAATCAAGCTAAATTTTATTTATGTGGATCACATTACTGGTTACAGACAGTAATTAAATTGAGTTTGATTTTTTTTTAATTTTTTTTTTATTGCTTTGATGTGGAATGGGGTAGAAGCTAAAAGCTTCAGTGTAAAATTAAATATTGATCAGGTCAACTCTGAAAAACAGCCATCAAAAAGAAGAATAAATTATAAGTTAATTTGTTAAGGGCATCATTTTGGGTGACACTTGTAGTCAGCAGTTGTAGTGACCAGAAAATAGTGAGTGTGGTTGTGGGGAGGGGGGTAATTTTTTGTTATTAGACCATATGAAACAGCAAGCAGATATATTGACAGACATACAGGCATGTATACATACAATGAATGAAGCAAGTTTAAAAAAAAAAGTGTTTATTACATAGGGGCAGACAACGTTGCTGATAAAGGCACAGATGAAAAGAAATATTAGGAAGCAAGAAAAAAGATCTGGGAAAAAGAATGCAGAATTTTTTTTTTAAGGAAGAAAATGAAATTTTTCTTTTAGATTTTATAATTTTTTTCTTTTATTTTTTATGAGAAAAAATTAAGATCAATTAAAAATATAATTGTGAAATTGTTAATTTGTGTTTGTAAAAAAAAACAAAAAAACACTTACCACTATTTAATGATAATTCTATACAAATATCTAATTCAATCATTCCCTATAAACACCACCGTGGAGTATATGGTCCAAACCTAATGACATTAGGTAGTACTGCTGTGACCTCTGTTAATGGAGGTCATGGTACTGCTGCAATTTCTATAGCAAGTATACTTTTATAGGATGGGGTGGTTACTCTATACCCAAAAGGTTTTAAATTCAAAGTTATCCTTCTATTACACTAGTTGCCAAGAGAGGATAAAGAGCCCAGTCTACCCTATTATTTAACCCATAGTAAAGGAAGAATAGATGGTTTATCATTTCAAACTCATGGCAATTGCACATCCTATGCATTGATAATACACAGATATATCAACCATTTTATTTATGCAACTACATGAACCAGTCTTTTCTCAAATGGAGAGCCAAGTTTGAATTGCAGTAGAGTTCATTGCATTCAGGACAAGCCCCATGACACCCCAGAGTCATAGGGGCACCACAGTACTGCATCTGCATATCTTGGGCAAGATAGCCTAATGAAGCCCAGTGCTCTCCAGGCTTGACTTTGAATTTAGAAGTTTTCTTATCAAGTGATGAGGTTTAATAAACCTCATCATTTGATAAGACATACACACACATACATACATATATATATATATATATATATATATATATATATATGTATGTATGTGTGTGTATGTCTTATCAAATGATGAGGTTTATTAAACCTCATCACTTGATATAATGTGACAAGTGGACATGTTTTATGAAAATAGATAATGCATTTCGACAATTAAGGCTTCATCAGATCTAAAAACGAAAGACTGAAGTGTGTGTATGTGTATATGTTTAGATAATAAATCTTAGTACTTTTTTCCCATAAACTGGTATTTCTTGTGAAATAGGAAGAAAGAAAAGAGTGACTTTTACAATTATAGTTCAAATGAAGAGTTTTTAAATTTTCCTAGCTTTTTGTATCAGATTAAAGGTAAAATCCTCTTCTCATTATCAGAATGGGTCAAAAAATAAGAAATTCTTTTAGCCTTTCTGAAATGAATTCAAAGCAAACCCTTATAAAATCTCACAGAGTGGATTGAAAGTAAGATTTCTTTGTGGCATATCCATGCATTTTCTGTATTTTCAAATTTAAAACTTTGTTGGAATTTCTATATCCTATATATATATATATATATATATATATATATATTAAAAATCCAATAAGAAAGCTAGACATTTGCAAATAATGTTAGATTTTTAATTTTTTGCACTGTTGATACCATGTTTTATTCATGTTCCTGAAAGTAAATCAAACATTATCATTTAACTGTGGTTGATTTTGAAAATTTATTCACATTTATGAAAAAATTTCAAATATTAAGATTTTCTATTAATAAAATATTGATTAATTTTAAAGTATGGGTACAAAGCTGAGTGGTTAGACCATGGGACCTGAGTTTGGTTCTCATGCATGTTCAATTTATCAAGGAGATGACTTATTGTCATATATTGACCTGGGGAGCATGTAGCAAGGTTGGCAAATGTCTGAAAAACCATATCATGGATTGTCGCAAGTATTGTAAGTGGGGTAGACAAAACTGTTCTGAAGTTGTTAATGGTTATGCTAACAGGAATCTCTTCTAAATCCTTTTAAACTAATGATGGTGCCATTGCTTCCCAGGTCTCTATCCTTGGTCCTACTTTGTTTTTGATTTCCATTAATGACCTTTCTGATGGTATCAGCTCTCAACTTGGCATCTATGCTGATAACCCAACCATTTACTACTGACTCAATAGTAAGTTTAATCAGTTTGATAAGTCAAATTGTTGGCTTATGTCAAAAATGATTTACAGCCAGTTGTTAACTGGGGGTAAACAATGACTAGTCAACTTTAACGCCTCCAAAACAAAATTACTTTCTTTTTATCACCTGAGAGACACTTTTCTGCCTTCTATCAGCATGGCTGATGCTAACCTCCAGAAGAGTGACTCACTGCACATTCTCAGGTTGACATAAAGAGGAAAGATTATATTAAATTCATTGGTAGGTCAGCTGTAAAGAAGTTTGGTATATTTGTCTTTCTACACAATTTTTCTCTCCAGAATCCTTTACATAACTATAAATCTATCATTTATCCATGCTTAGAATATTGCTGCCATATATGGTCCTGTGCTCCTGCTAAATATTTAGAGATGCTTGGTAAATTTTAAAAAGTCAGCAATATTATCGATCTTGACCTGGTGTCTTGGTTTCAGTCACGTTCCCACTATTGTAAACATGATTACCCATGGATTTTCTATAAATACTTGTTTATAATTGTTCAGATGAGCTCTTCACTGTGGTAGCTAGACTCTATGAATTTTTGCACAATATTATGTTGGCAACAAGATCTCTAAATTTACAGTTGAATTGGCCATAAGGTCTATGTTTTCTCACTTGTGGAAGTTTTTTCTGGTACTATGGTCTTTAGTTAAATTTCATCTTCAAAAATTTAAATGCAATGTCAGTTGTTATCTATGTTCATTACTCTTCTATCTTTCTTGCACCTTAGTAATGTTTTTGTGTTGTTGCCCCTTTGTAACGTGCTTCTTTTCTGTTGCCCCCTTTGTAACGTTTGCTTGTGTTCTGTTGCCCCCTTTGTAACGTTTGCTTGTGTTCTGTTGCCCCCTTTGTAACATTTGCTTGTGTTCTGTTGCCCCCTTTGTAACGTTTGCTTCTTTTCTGTTGCCCCCTTTGTAACGTTTGCTTCTGTTCTGTTGCCCCCTTTGTAACGTTTGCTTCTTTTCTGTTGCCCCCTTTGTAACATTTGCTTCTTTTCTGTTGCCCCCTTTGTAACCCCCGTTTGCTTGTTCTGTTTGCCCCCCCCCCTTCTGCGTTTGTGTTCTGTTGCCCCCCTTTGTAACGTTTGCTTGTGTTCTGTTGCCCCCTTTGTAATTTCGTTTGTTCTTGTTGCCCCCTTCTGTTTGCCCCCTTCTTTTGTAACATTTGCCCCCTTGTAACGTTTGCTTGTGTTCTGTTGCCCCCTTTGTAACGTTTGCTTCTTTTCTGTTGCCCCCTTTGTAACGTTTGCTTGTGTTCTGTTGCCCCCTTTGTAACGTTTGCTTCTTTTCTGTTGCCCCCTTTGTAACGTTTGCTTGTGTTCTGTTGCCCCCCTTTGTAACATTTGCTTTCTTTTCGTTGCCCCCTTTGTAACGTTTGCTTGTCTGTTCCCCCTTTGTTGCCCCCTTGTTTCTTTCCCCCTTTGTAACGTTTGCTTGTGTTCTGTTGCCCCCTTTGTAACGTTTGCTTGTGTTCTGTTGCCCTCTTTGTAACATTTGCTTCTTTTCTGTTGCCCCCTTTGTAACGTTTGCTTCTTTTCTGTTGCCCCCTTTGTAACGTTTTTGTTTAATTATTTAACCCCATCTATTAGTAACTTTACTGCCTGGCTTTGTTTAAATGCAAATTTTTATTGAAAGTTATTGTGATTGAAGCTCAAAATAGATGCAGTTTAAAGTAAATGTTGACTCTGTGGTTGTTGAAGAAATTTAAATATACCAGAGCCAGTATCTATTACTGCAATTAGTTAATCAACCAGCAGCCATTAGTGTCTGTATTACTTAATGATTTTTATCTCTTATAAGCTCATTTTGAGATATGCTTAAGAAAGTAATAATTTCTCCATTGCTCATATTGTAACTATCTTTTTTCTGACAATAAGCTTTTAATGGTAACTTTTTATTTCCCCTCATTTGGAGTGTACATCCAAGAGGAGTTCCATCCTCCAAATGAAAGGGTAGAACTCCTCTTGGATGTACACGACAACTTGTCTAATCAGATATCAGAATTACGATATTTGAAGATGGGTGACCGTTTGAGAACACTAAGTGCTGTTAGCTTGGGTTTGTGTGTGGCATAATGGAATGGTATTATTATTCAGAGAACCAAACCTGAATTCCAGTTGGGTTTGTTTTATTCACTTATGCACAAATACTCTTGCGAAGGGTGTGAATCCACCTCTTCCTTCCCACTTAGGGGTTAATTAGTGGGACTTGTATCACTAAATCATTATTGTCTTCAAAAATAAAATTGTTTAGGATATTTAGATTTTTCTATTAAATTTTTCTATTAAATAACCCGTAGAGGTTGATATGCTGCTCGACAAAAACAACTAACCAAGTCAAATATTTCAGATAAAACAATTTTTCTTTATCTTGCTGAAAAATCCATCTGAGATATTCTTATTTCAATCACTCTTTTTATTAAATATGCTGAAAATTTCCTCTTAGAGCAGTGGTTCCTGGAGGTGGTGGAAAGATCTGAGGTGGGTGATAAAAAAGTGGGCAGTTAGAAGGTGACAGTGCCACATCTGAACCATAACATTCACCACGCACACAAACATTGTAGCTGATGTGTGTTTTGCCTTCCCTTTACGGTCTCTCCCATTTATAGCAATTATTATGTGAAATACTAAGATGCTCATTTGACATGCAATACTAGCACCAAGAAAATCTGGTCAAACGTGGTGGGGCTTAGGGTTTTGTTATGCAAGGTGGGTGGCAAATAAATTGAGCATAATTAGGAATTCAAAAATTAATTCTATTAACTTTATTTACACTATTTACATTGTTTGGACTGTTGCCATATTCACAACGTTTTGGCTATTATATTCTCCTATTTACTTCAGGTGATTGCAATTATAAACTGAACACTTTATTTTGATGGGGTAGAAAGGATTACAATACAGGTACCAGTAATACAGTGGGCTAGAGACTATTGTATAGCTCAGCCATTTCCAAAGTGAGTGGTACTGACCTGAAAATATCTAGTGGATCAAGACTAAATGCCACTTTGTTGGTGAGGGAAGCAAGATGGAGGAAGAGGATAGTCAGTAAGGATTTTTACAGCAAGGTTCACCCTCAGTATTTGTCTATACTTCTGAGATGAGGTAGTATTTACACTGTTTGGACTATTGTCTTCATCTTTACTATGATGGTTATGGTGTTTTGGCTGTTGTACACTGGTCTTTTACAGGAATTTCTGCTAAGAATTTTGAACTGAACCCTTTATTTTGATCACTGTGGTATATCATATCAATGTGATGGCACTTCTGGTAGCTTTTAAATTAACTCTCTAAGTTATTTGTTCACCACTGCTGTAACTGTAGCCTAGTATTGAACTCACAACTCTTTGGTTAAAGTCACTGGAACTAACCAACCTCTATATCCACTGGGCCATGTGTGTTTTGTAGTGTTCTGAGTAGTATTTTTAAAATCAGATGGGTAAATCAGAACTTGTGATTTGGCCCTTTTAAATTGAATTTAATGTTTTTATTTTGAAGGATTCAGAGCCCCAACATCGTGATATTTTTGATTTTGCTTTGTTAGTGTTCATATCTGGTCAATAGGTTTTGATGGAGAGAGAATCAGAAAGATTTAGTTTAAAGCAGAGTATAACCACTTTAATTCAGTTTGGTTTACCAGCATATCAACTCTCATGGGTCATTTAATGATGAAAATCGAGTTTTTATTTGATAATATTTTAGGAAGTTTTATTATTCATGAAGTATATTTGGAAACTGGTTTTATATTTTGTTTATTGATGAAGTGGTCTGAGTTGAAGTTTTATGTATAATTTAGTTTTCCTCAAGTAGGTCAAAATTTCTTTTACATTTGTTTTTGAAAAATACCTTAGGGCTAATCCCCTTATATAGGCATTTATGGAAAAAAGCAAATTCAGTACGGTTCAATAACAGCTTCAGAATATATATATATATATATATATAAGTGTTGCAAGCAGAAATGCCAGAATCATTATTTAGTAGGTAAAAATCTACCTGGGGTGTTATTTCAACTACCTTTGAACTCTTAATTTAAGCTGTGAAAATTCTCAGACAGTTTAATCACAGATAAGTTTTAAATGTTTATTTAAAAAAAAAAAAATTTTTAAATCAGCTTCCCCTCTTATTACACTTACTTGTTAATTTGAACTTGAAATTTAGGAAGATATTGTAAGTCATCTCATAGTTTAGTTTTGGAAACTCAACTTCAATTTTTAGGCAATTCTTTGACATCTAAAGGGTAGCCTCACGCTTTTGATCAAAAGTGTACAGTCATTTGAAGCTTGAGGGAAATTATCTGTTTTTATATATTTTCTATTTTGTTGCTATTATTTTTTTAGTTTTAGATTCCAAGAAATTCTGACAGTTAAAGAATTTCACCGATTTGCTATACTTCTGAATTCTTGGCATAAGGAACTGTAAAATTGCACTATTAGCATAACAACAGAGCTAGATTGTCCTTGTAGAATACTTTGAAGTCATTGAAGACTACTTGAAGAAGCTTTACTCATTCTACATGAATAAAGAAAAAACTTAAACAACATTATTCATCCTTTGAAAGACATTATCAAGGCAATCCTACATACATTGTTTTTTACCCTATCCAGCTAAGGCATCCTTATTCCAACCATCTCATTTATTAAATGTTCAGTAAATTTGAAGCTATTGGGAGATGGTTAATGTTTATTGATTTGGCCTTGTGTCATACATAACCAGACTCCCTGCAGCTTACAAGTTTTATTTGTAATCATCAGAAGGTTATCAGCAGGTTGGAATGTATGGAATAATGTAGAATAGTGGAAGAATAAAAATATACATTTTGAACGTTAAAATAGAAATTTATTAATAGGAAAGATAACCTTAATTATAGAAGTTAATGTTCAGTTAGAAAGTTAAGGGTATCAAGAGTTGTAGAAATGTTCATAGTAGTAACTTGTTGAAAAGAGTTCATGCGTACGTATGTATATATGAGTGTTTGTTTGGTAGGAATGTCTTTGAATGGAGAAGTAAAAGGAATCAGCACACGAGAACGAATGTGCAACGCAACCTTATGTCTAGGTCGACTTGAAGTTTCTTCGGTTATATTTTAGTATCTTGTCTTGCTGTTCCCACATGACTGACTGACACTAACCAAAACCTTTATAGTCATATAATTTTTTCGCACTGGATTGCTGACTCTTTTTAGTCTTGCAAATCGCTTTGATTGGTTAGAAAATCCATTTAACATCTATTCGCAAAATCCGGTTTTGACTTTTTCTTTAAGCACTTGGTCAATCCTTTTTCTTTTTTTCTATTTGGCAAAAACCAGGATTTCACATGTCATTGTGAATTTTTGTAAAAGTGAAGAAGAAAGTTGCTTTTAATTCTTAATTTCCTATCCACCACAAATTTCCTCCCAGGCTGTGAGCATTCTTCTTTCCAAGTCATAATTTAGGCTGTGAACAAGCATTTAACAGCCCAATGCAACCAGGTTTGCCAGATCTCTCCTGTCTCAGTCCCCTTTGAACTGTGAAGGAGACATTTCTGGCCAAGTATATTCTGGCTTTTCTGTCTATCAAAATCAAATTCCTTAAATGGCCTTATCAAACTCATTTTGATTTCACTTTCTACCACCATTCAGCAAGTCCATCAGCAATGATGCCATGAGTTACTCCTTTGTTACTTCTGCTCATGACTCTTCAGGAGTAGGTTGGGCCCTCACAGCCATTTCTGTCACTGCCAATCCATCTTCCTGCAATTTCAATTATTATTAACCAGTTAGCAGAGTCTTTCCTATTCCTTCTTTCTTGTTTTTTACTTTCTTTTTAGTTTGTGTGACACTGAAGATAACCAGAGATTGAACAATGTTATAGCCGAAAAGAATGTTCAACCCTATTACAGTAATTCATCCTCTTCTTATACTTTTTTCAGTATTACAATGTCTGATCAGAATCTTACAAAAAACAATTCTTCATCTCGTACTCATACATTGCCAAAGCGATCAAATCACACTATTAGCATAACAACAGTGAGATTGGCCTTGCAGAATGCTTTGAAGTTCTTCAAGACTACTTAAAGAAGGTTTGAGCTTTACTCAATTCCATATGAATAAAGACAGAAGGAGAACCAACACGCTTTGTCCTCTGAGGAACTTTATCAAGACAACCTTATATACGTTGTTTCTTACTCTGTCCAGCTGAGACATCCTTATTCCAACCATCCATTTTATTAAATATTCTGAAAATTTTCCACAAACCCTTAATTTATGCCATAAGCATTTTATGACAATGTTTAATTACAAAAAATTATTAAAAAAAAAAGTTTTCCCAGCAAAGTTTTATTATACTGATCCCCTTGATTTGAACCTCAAATGCCAGATAATATCTTGATACTCTCTGAAGATATTAATCCTGAAATGTGCTTATTTTCATTGTTTTCCAGAACCATTTCTGCTGATAAGGGTAAGAAAGATATAAATAACTATATCTAATGATGTAAATTATAGAGAAAATTTAAAAAAACAAAATGATTCTAAATCATTCTTTTTATTAAATATTCAGGAAATTTCCTTCTACCCCTTAATTTATGCTTCAAGCATTTTAGGATAAAATGTTTCACTTCAATATTTAATAAAATAATGACATTAGAAATAAAATAAAGCAAAAATAGAGTAGAATTTTAAAACAAATCATGAATGGCAAATGAAACCCAAAAGTTAAGTTTAGATAAAAAGATTTATCACACACACACACACACACACACACACACACACACACACACACACACTTTTAATTTATTTACAATATTTATTTGTTTTTGTTTTCAAGAAAAATTCACCTGAGACATCCTTATTCCAACTACCTCATTTATTAAATATTCAGAAAATTTCTTCCCACCTTTTAATTTTGGCTGAAAGCTATAAAATTATATTAAAAATAAAATCCCAACCGACTCATTGATTTGAAAATCAAATGTAGAATATTTTAATGTAACCATAAGCTCCAAAATATTATGTTAAAACACCAGTTCATCTATGATCACTGAAGTTAAGCAAAACCTAGCCAGTACCTAGATGGGTGACCTCTAGGGAATACCAGGGATTTTAAGCTTGGATGTGCAGGTGGTGTAATGAATAATGGCTTGGAATTGTTAATCAAAGCAGAGTTCCAATTCAAATTGGGTTCATTATATTCAATGATTTGTAAATACTCTTGAGGCTGGTATTAATCTACCTCTTCTCTCTCCTGCTATAGATTAATTAGTAAAACTAGCATCAATAAATCATTGTCTGCCACACCCCACTACTATTTTCACAATCCAAAATAGCTTCTATCTTTAAATAACCTGCAAAAGGTTGATAAGCCATAGAAAATGAATGACTAAATCAATCAATCAATCAATAATATTGAGGAAAGATAAAAATTATAAATCATTGTTTTTTTTCCCTTGTTTTCCAAAATATTTGGAATATTTGCATGACTAGCTATAATGAACAGGAATGGAAAGATGCTAGAGGATAACAGCTCTAAGGAAATAGAAGATAATTTTTAAACTTGTTTTTCAAGGATGACTGCAATCCCCAGTCAGGTTTAATATATATATATATATTAATTAATTACTTAATAGGATCTCTTTGGAATTTTACCTTCAAGCTGTTTCATATATATATATATATATATATATATAGTGTATTTGGGCTACAATCACTCTTTTATGCAGGTTTCATTGAAAATGACAGACAAGATATTAAGTTTTTTATATAATTTTTCACGTGTTCTTATGATTTTACATTTTTAGAATTCAAATTATAAAACAATTGTCCAAATGTTTTTTTTTTTGTTTTTTTTTTGGTGCTTCTGGCTGTACTTTTAGCCATTATCAAGGGTGAATTTTATCTTATGTGTAACTGTGTGGAGTTTATTTACGTAAAGTCATGTCTATGTTATATTTTGATCATGGTAAGCATGTTGCCATTTTTATAATTGATATTATTAAATGTAGGATTTTTCTTTTTATAACTAATTATTCTTTTATTTATAAAGTAAATAATAATAATAATTGATGAGAAGATTGACATTGCACCTTTCAGACCACAGTTCAATCTGACCTCATTTAAATACATACACAGAAATCTATCAGTCTCTATCCATGATATACTTGTTGTCAATAAACATATTATAGCATCATTGACATGCAAAAAAATAATAAAAATGGAAGTGTTATTTATAAAAAAAAAAAAAAAGAAAAATCCTACACTTAATAATATCAATTATGAACATGGCAACAATAAGTTTACTGTGTTTGGGATATAGCACACACAAGACTCTACTTACATACTTTACACATGCTGAGTAAAATAAAATTCACCCTTGATAATGACTAAAACTATAGCAGAAAGTACTCACAAAAACAAAACATTTGGATAATTCCTATAAAATTTTAGGTCCTTACGTATTATCGGGAGGACCTTGAACAATTGGTTTGCCGACAGTCGTTTGCCGTTCGTAACTGCCGTCCGTTTCTTCTACTGTTGGGCCAAGGACTTGACCTCAATCAAATGGTGCGAAGAACAACTGGACATGGCCGATAAGACTACAATTGACTGGAATTCGTATATGCGAGAAGCACTGTGGCACTGCACGTCACCATTTGGAGTCGTATTTGGCCGAATTCATGTGGCGGAAGCATGTTGCCTGTACTGATGTCTTTGAGTCACTTTTGGAAGCAATTGCGACGTTCTGGCCTCCGGAATTACAAATGTAATGTTATTTTATTGTTTTAACCGTTTCAATAAATAATTTACTTTAATTTTTGAGTCGTTTTTTTAAAGGTCCTCCCGATAATACGTAAGCACCAAATTTTATTTCTGAAAAGAAATGAAAAATTATATAAAAAAACTTAATGATAATACCTTGTTTGTCATTTTAAATGAAACCTATATATATATATATATATATATATATAATCATATGTTAAACTCTATTTACATTGTTCAGACTGTTGTACAAATTTTTGTTGTCATATTCACAATGTTTTGACTGTTGCATGCTCTGATCTTCTTCACTGGACCATGTGTCCTTGAGGACATCTGTGTATGAATTTTTGGGTGTTATAAACATAATGTTTCAGTAACCATTTTTACCGGAGCTCATATTACAGTATTGATGATTGTATTTGGTTTTCTCTAGCACTTTGTATTACTGCTTCCAATATTCTTTTCTATGCTTGGTCGACTTCTGGCCTAGCATATGTGTTAATTCTTTAAGTTTTTGTATTTTCTAGTGGCGTTCTCTATTTATTATTTTAACTTTATCCAACAGGGAGTGATCTCTCTTTTCCTTCCATATGTGGTCAGCTATGCCTGATTTCCTCTTGTGATGTTCTTGCAGCCTTATCTTAAGGTGGAGGAGGGCTGTTTCTTCTCTAGATTTCTTGCCACAGCTGCATGGGATGTATGAGATACGGAGATGACACCTTCATACTTTGGCCAGACCAAGAAGAGGTCCAGCTACTACTGGACCCTGTGAACTCTATCCATTGTGAACTGCGTCGCTGATCTTATAAAGGAAAAAACAACAAACTAGCATTCCTGGATGTAGTAATATCTCAAACACAGAATGGGTTCAAGACATCCATATAACATTCACCGATCAATTCATTAACTTCAACTCTTATCACCCCATACAGTGTAAATTGAGCAGAACTAATAAGTGGCAATCCAGTGATATATGGACAGTATATGCAGTACCATACATTGTAACAACTACCCGGGGTGCATGACAGTAGCTATAATGAACAGGAATGCAAAGATGCAAGAGGATAACAACTCTAAGGATAGCTTATGGCATATCATGTTGAATGCACTAGTTCTCGTTCGATCACCGAAGTTAAGCAATGTGAACCTGGCCAGTACTTAGATGGGTGACTGCTTGGGAATCCCAGGCGCTGTAAGCATTCAGTGACTGATGTGTGTTGTGGTGCAGTGGATGTCAGCTTGGAAAGAGAAATCGGTGAGCTGAGTTCGAATTCCATTTGAGTACCCTACATTCACTTAAACACTGGTACCCTTGGGAAAGGTATTAATCCATCACTTCCCTCCAGTTATGGGTTAAATAACAGGATGGGGCCTGGAGGCAACCCATCCAGTGTTAGTGTCACAATAAAAACACTCTTGGTAGCTCTGGCGAAGCATCAAGTATTCAGCTATTTTACAAGATTATGAATTTCGCTATAAACTGTGCCAAGGTTCCAAATGCACAGGGAATACTGGATGGGGGTAGTGAATTCTATCTCAGCTGAGGCTGCAGGACAATGGTGAAGGATAGACAGACAAAAGTATTTTCTATGGGAATGGATAATCAGAAAAAATACAAAAGATTTGTGGTCCATATAACATCAAGATGGTCTTCAAAAGTGGTTCAACACTTTGCAGATACCAAGTGAGATGTCTAATAGAGAAGAACATGACTAAAGACTGTGTGTACACCGTCCCATGCAGCTGTGATAAGAAATATAAAAAAGAAATGGGCTGCTTCCAATTATGATATGGCCTTGCAGCCTTAACATGAGAGTAAATCAAGCAGACCTGACCACATATAGAAGGAAAAAGGAAACCACTGCCCTCTGTGGAATGAAGTTAAAATAATAGATGGAGAACACCAGTGGAAAATATGAAAACTTAAGAAATCAGCATATATGCTAGGCCACAAAAAACTAAGCTGGCTAAGCATAGAAATGAATACAATATGGGAACCAGTAATACAGAGTGCTAGAGAAAACCAACTGCAAACATCAAATTGTAGTATGAGCTCTGTTTAAAAAAAAAATGATACTTGGACATTAGGTTTATAAGTCCTAAAAATTCATACACTGATGCCCTCAAGGACATATGACCCATTGGATAAAAGTGTTGGTTGGATCCAGGGACTTATGAGTTCAATACCTGGCTACAACATTGAATTAGACAGTTGAGATAACTGGAAGCAGCATGATTCATAGAACTGAAATAAAGGGTTTAGTTTGAAGTTCCAATCACCTGAAGAAGACCTAAGTGTGCAATGGCTGAAACATCGGGAATATGGCAACAAAGATGAGGACAACAGTCTGAATCATCTCAGAAATATATCCATATTATGTAAATATTTGTTTATAAGTAATGAATTAGCTGATTTGGCATTAAGAAATCTCATGACAAGGTTTTGATTTACTGAGCAATCCGGAAAGCCTCAGAAAATGACCTTTTCACTTTTGTGTGTCTGAATTTTCAGATAGCAAATTTTATTTTTCACTTATTTTCTCTCTTCTCAGCTTCAATGCAAATATGACCCCCATATTTAGTTTCTTATGATTGTGATATTCTATTCTATATTTCTTAGCCATGTGCCTCTTATTTTTTTTAAGGAGTTGTCATGGTAATGGATGATGGGTATGGGTTCATTTTAGTGCCAGAATGAAAAATCTTAACACAGCATATTAATTACTTCATGTTGAGATTAGGATCTGCAAATTACAAGGCAAAGAGGATCAATCACCCAATCATTTGATATCTAGAGACCAAGTTTGGCCAATTCTTTTTTGGTTTATGCAAAAAAAAACATTTATATCTCTTACACTGGTCAGTGTGTGTTGTTTGGAAATAAGTAGTCACTATGGGGCAAAATAAGGTGATTCCATATATTCTGGGATGAATACTACGCCAATGCTTATCTGTAGATTGGAAGCCACTTCCTTTTAATCCAATTAAACCACACATATGGTCACTCACTTTATATGGGTACATGGTTGAGTGGTTAGATTGAGAGATAAGTACAATTTATAAGGATATACGGGAAAGATAAACAGATACTTCTCGACTTATTAAGGAGATTATTATAGCCAGGAAAGCACCATCTCGAGCTGGATTGACCAAGTAGCAATTCTTGGGAAGAATTTGAGTGGAATTTCCTTATTATAAATATGAAAGAATTGCGGATGTTTTTGTTACAGTGCATGTGACATAGAAAATGATGGAACTAAGGAATGTACCTCATCAGAATACATTCAGCAGCAAGTTATCTGATTGTTGGATTAAAGGTTTAAATGAGCATAGAATCACCACTTAATCACTTTTATTCCTAGGTCCACTCTGACCCAGGCTAGTAGCATTTGTTAGGGTCCCAGCTACAGGCAAATAGTGAACCCTCCAAACAAAACGCTACAAAAATGTAAAAATACATTTTTATATAAAAAATTACCAACAATACATATATATAGCAATACATTTTACCTAACATTGAAGCCGTAAGATTTTTTGAGTTTTGTTTAACAGCATATCAACCTCTGTGGTTTATTTAATGTCAAAAAGGTGGGGTTTTAAGGTATTTTTAATGTTCAGTTATAGTGAGAAAGTTGATTTAGTCAGATTTTAGTGAAAATGTTTTAAAATTTTATTTTAGAAAACTGAAGACGTCTTCTAGTTTATATGAAAAAATGTATTGCTAGTAATAAATTTTTTTTCCTTAAAAATGTATTGCTGGTAATATTTTTCTTTCAAGAATGTATATTTTTCTATAAAAGTCTATTTTTATACGTTTAGTGTTTTGAACCCAGTTTGGAGGTTAACTATTTGCCCATAGTTGGGACGCTAACAGGTGCTACCACTCTGGGTCAGGGTGGACTTGGGAACAGCAGCAATTAAAAGGTGGTTCCATGGTCCTTACAACCTTTCAATCAGAGGCCTTGTTGCCTGATGCAGTTTACCATCATACCCAGGACTGCCATAAGATTGTATTCAGATTATTTAGATTTTGGCATTGAATAACCCATAGAGGTGTTGATAGGCCACTAAAAAAAAATCAACCAATTTCATCAGAATATTTGAGAATAGAATAGGTTTCCAATGTCTTGTCTGTGAGAATGTAAATGAGAAAATAATTCATCACATATGAGGCAGTATAGATGCTTTCAAACCCTATCAAATGTGAGTCCATTGTACTGATATAAAACGAAAAAAAGCATGATTATTTGACAAAAAAATTGACTGATCATTAGTTGTAAGAAATGAGGAATGCACAGTGGTGAGCAGAAGGGGCATCCCAATATGTGAGTTGGGCTTGTCAAAATTAAAAAGTGCCTCCCAAATATGCTTCCAGATAATTTTAATACATTAGTGGCAATAGCGTCTTATCATACTATTAAGGTTTTAATCAACAAGGTAGTCAAGCACCTAGATAGGAACAACCTCTTGTGTGACAAGTAGTATGGGTTTTGAACAGTCTGATCTACTGCTGACATCCTAACTACCATTACATATAGACTTAGCAAGGTTCTCGCCAACACACAATGCAAGGACCATAATATTAGGTATCTCAAAGGCCTTCAACAAGGTGTGGCACAAATATTTGCTTCACAAGCTCTAGAAGGGTTTTTTCAATTATAATATCCTTCCTAACAGGTAGATCCCTGAAGGTAGTAATTAATGGCTTGTCTTTTGAGCCCCTGGTGGTCAATGCAGACTTTCCTCGGGGGTCACTACTTAGACCAACACTCTTTCTGATTTATATAAATGATCTACCTAGGCATATACTGTAATTGTTAATAGACATCTATGTTGATGATATGACAATATACACTCATACCTCTAGAACTATTGATGATTGGTGCTGACCTCTCTTTCAATCTAACATTAACTTCCCAATGGGAGAAAAAAATAGTTGGTTACATTCAATGACTCTAAAACCAAACTGGTTACATTCAATCACCACTGATCAGACCACAAACTACCACCAGCCATGATGAATGAATGTCCCCTCAAGAAGGCCTCATGGCTCGAGAGAGAATTATGCCTCTAACTCACACCTGCCCTCAAGTGGAACTTCTATATACGATCGATCACTAAAAATGCAGGTAAATTGATCAGCTCCCTGTGCCACTCAAGTAAGTACCTGACTTTTCATGCTATCCTCTCCCTTTTACAAGAGCCAGACCAGACCGAAAATGGAATACTCTTGTCATATTTGGGCAGAAGCTGCTCAGACCTCATTTTCCAGTCTTGATAATTCAAAAGCATCGCCAGGTTTTTGCAGAAGAATAATTATTTTTTACCCTCCAACCTCTGTCTCTCACAGATTGTCTCTCACAGATGGTCTCTGTCTCTCACAGGTTGGATATGGTGAGTCTGTTACTACCACCATGGAAAGTGCTCAAGAAAACTACATTCCTTAGTTCTGCCAGGCTTAACCTAGAACCTGCCATACCACTTATATAGTAACAAATCACCCACATTCCCTCCATTTTCCATCAATAACAAATTCTACTCAGACAGCTTTTTCCTGTGAACCACTTCCCTGTGTAACAGACTCCAAAGAGGATGTTACCCCAATCACTAAAATCTTAACCTGTTTAAGTCTAAAATTAACCATTTCTATCTTTATAAATTGCCCCTTAATATAACCCTCTACCTTGAGTGGCCCCTATGCTTTGTACAGGGTGAACTTTACTGTAGGAAAAAAAATTATTTCAGGGGTATTTCTGCCACATTTTGTATAATGAGAAGAGAAAGCTTAGAAAATTTAATTCACAAGATCAACTAAAGACAACAGAATAATGAGTGAAATACTTGACAATTTTGTACAAATTGATGGAGTAATAAATAAACAAAGAACAGATAAGGGCCATGAAATCATTACTGAAAGCAACAAAAGTTGTAACACTGTGGAGAGCTATGATTGCCTACATCATGAAGAAACATGGCATATATAGTTAGTTTTAATTTAATGACATCTCAAACCATCTTGATTTATTTAATATTGAATGATGATATTGTTGGATAAAAAGCACAATGAATTGTCATGAAAATAGTAAAGACCACTGAAGTCTGCACCAAAGTTTGCAAGCATCAATCCACAAGGTGGCATTTGTGGTAGGGATCTTAGCTTTCTGTAGTCAGCATATTCTTAGCCCTGCCAACTAGGCACATTCCAACTATTGATATTTTCAAAGTAATTTTTCCCATAAATATTTTCTCTGAAATTTCAGAAAAATGAGTTTCAAGTAAGAAAACAACCAAATTATATGTATTTGTCTACACTTTTAAGATGTGGCAGTATTTACACTATTTACATTATTCAGACTATTGTCCTCATCTTTGCTGCTATGCTTATGATGTTTCGGCCATTGTATGTTCCAGCCTTCTTCAGGTGCTAGGAATTTTGAACTGAACCCTTCATTATGATCACTGGGTATATCATTCTCATTCTTTGTGCGAAGCTTCTTTTGGTAGTCATGAGTTATCTCCCTTTAACCCAACTCTAAGTTCACCACTGTTGTAGCTTGGTATTGAATTCACAACTCTTTGGGTCAAGTCACTGGAACTAACCAACGTCTATATCCAATGGGATATGTGTCCTTTTAATAAAGGGTACAGTTCAAAATTCCTAGCACCTGAAGAAGGGCAGAGTGTACAACGGCTGAAATGTCATAAAAATGGCAGCAAAGGTGAGGAAAAGAGCCTGAATCATATAAATAGTGCTGATATTTTCATTCTTTTATGGCTTTTTAAAAAAATTTTATTAATTAAATTTTCTCAAGACAAATTATTTTTCTTTCATTTGTTTGTTTACCACTTATCTTATCAATGAGAAATTCATCTCCAGCATTGGTATTTAACTTGTTTGAACTAAAAAGCTTTGACTTCTATTTAAATTCAATTGAATATTTTACAAATAGTTCATGGTGGTTGTTGCATGTATCGGATATGTTCCATCTGTCAGGAATTAGCCTTGCATGAAATTTTAATATAAATTGTGAAATAAATAAGAAAAATGAATAAACCTAAAGCAGCTGCAATGAGATGAATTCTAAGTTGTTTTTTTCAAAAATTTCAATCAATCAGTCAATCTTTACAATGCAGACATTGAAATGTTTTCATATTCTTGATTTGTTATGTTTGTTTACTGACTTTATTCTGTACATTGCTATTTTTTTGGTGGACTCTTATCACTCTGTTCATGTTTATCAATCACAATCTATTCATATCTGTCAGTCTGTTCACACCTATTCTCATGTCCTCGCTCTTTCTCAGTGTTGGCTTATGTCTGCATTTATGTCTGCCATTGACTGTCTTCATAGATTCAGATCTTTGTTCCTATGACCATCTCTCAGTAGCAATATTTCTTACCATTCTGTCTATTCTCTTAATATTCAGTGGAAAAAAAAAACAATCTGAAGAGATATTGGTATTAAAATAAATGTTTCCACCATGCCTTCTCTTTCTACATGCTAAAAGTGAAGGTACTCAGACATTTACTACATTATGAAAATGACAGAATATACCAAATTATGTGGACTGATTGATTTTAAGCTCAAAAGAATTTTTAGAAGATACTGATTTACTGATAGATGTCCTTAGAATTAACCTGTAGCCAGGTAGAGAAGAGTGTGGGGATTAATGATGTTCTCAAGTGGTCACCCATTTAAGTACTGACAGGTGTTTTAATGTGATATGATCAGACAAAAACTTTGTGAAAACAGTTTCTTGAAGTGCCATGAGATTTCTAAGAGAGTTTGTGCAACATCTATGCATTATATATATATATATACACACACACACACACACACAACCTGAAGATTTCCTCCAAAAATGGAATAATTTTTTGTCTTCCTGTAGCTTATTGAAATTTGTTTCTATTTGTTTTTTTTTTAGATCAAGGCAGCTAATTTAAACCGTTTAACATCTTTGCCCACTAAAGCTTAATATTTTTAAACTTTAACAATGAGTCTTCTTTGCCAATCAATAAGCACTTAATTTATTGATATTTAAAGAGTGTATTTGAGGAAAGAATGCATGCGTGTGTGTGTATATATTTTCTAAACATATACTGTAAAATATAAGAGACAATGAATGTCTTATGTTTAATCATGAGTTGTTCTAAACATTGTATTTTGGCTTTAATTTCAGGTAAAAATAAAGACAAAAATTCTCCAACATTTGGATAATTTTTTATTAAATTGGTTCTAAGCTTTCGGCTCAAATGAGCTGTCTTCAGAGAGGTTACAAGGATGTTAACAGATATATTTTACGCACAGCTCATTCGATAATGAATTGGAGCCCTTAGCTATTGGGCATGTTTATATGTGCTAAAAAGCCTGCCTTCTTCTACTAGATGCTTGTGGCCTAGGGGTAGAATCGCTAACTGATGCCAGTTCGGTTGGGTTTCAATCCTGAGTTAGGAAGCGACCGGAGCTGTACTGATGAGCTGTAATACAGCACAACAGATCTGTCTGCAGATGACTATAGCATATATATATGAGAGAGAGCTGGATGAGTTGTCTAAATTATGCAAAAATAACATTGATATCTCATCTTAACAGACATAGTTACCAAAGTTACACAAAAATATCTTTAAATACTAAAGTAAATTCATTCAATAAAATTGGCATTGGCTTTAACCACAACCTCCAGATTACTTTGGAATCTCCTTCAGATCTTCTGGATAGACTCTTTGTTTAAGTTAATGAATGCTGCCATGAGCATTGTCTTCAGTTCATCTTTGGTGTTACAAGGAGTTTTTGTTGATCTCTCACTTCACTGCACCCCCCACATAATAATCAAATGGGAGTTAGGTGGCCAAATGTAAGGGATGATATGGTTGCAAAAACTGTTTGACAGCCATGACTGAGTTTTTCTACTAGTTTGACATGGTGCAGACTCCTGTTGCCAGACAGTTTTCCAGTGGCCACTCTGTTGACCCAGGGCAGCATTACCACTTCAAGGCACTTGAAATAGGTTTGTATGTTGATTCACTCCAAACACCTACATAATCCTCATGAAACTCTTTCTGAATCCTCTGTACTGTCTTTAGATTGATACCCAAACACTCTGAAATGTTTTGTATTAGAGCTTCTGGTGCAAATGCTTAGCAGTACACTGCCTGCTGTTTCCAAATTTGTGGTGCAGTGAATGGTGTCAAAGTGCTCTTTTTTTTTTTTACAGTGCCCAACTGATCTTACTATACTGTACAGTCAACAAAATCAAACAATGCACATATATTGTATCCTATATATATATATATATATATATATATATATATAATGACTATAAAAATAATAGTAGTATTACTAAAAAAATATACAATAAATAAACATTAGTATGTATGTATGTATAACGTGATATCTGATTTGTTATTTGTTTTTTATATTATCATTCTGTCAGATTCCTCTACATACACAGGGTGTGTCAAAATACTTTTATAAACTTTAGGGGCAGGTTCCTTCCACCAAAACAACTACAAAAGCTCAGATAAACATATGTCTGCAAATCCTTCATTTTTGAGTTCAATTTACAGTAGTCTAAAATTATTTTAGAAACTTTGCAGTCCAGTTCCTATGCATCCTCTAGCAGGTCTGGAGTGTGTTTGAAATAAAGTCCTTGACTGGAAGAACATATGGTCCTATCAGACAGTCACCTACAATTACTGATGCTAGTGTCTACTAGCCTGTATTGTACCATGAGGATTCCAATCAGCCCACAAATGTTGGTTATGTAAATTATTCTGTAACTTCCAAATTTTGCCTTTTATATAAACAAGACTGAAGAGACAAACAGTGGATGCAATAAACCATTGGCAAATGTTCTGTGGTGAGTTCTCAGAGGGTGAAAGTTTCTGCACTCATTGCAAATGATACAGATATGACATGCTAGGGCCATTTGATATGTGCTGATACCTGGAGAATCTCTGGCAGGTGTACAAGTGAATCTTAGTGCTATGGATTCTGTCTCAGCAATATGATGATAAACAGCAGATTGGTTAGATGGCTTGGCTGCTTTCAGACTAGACACCTGGCCAAGTGGATATAGACGTTGGTTAGTTCCCATGACTTGATCAAAAGAGTTGTGAGTTCAATACCAGGCTACAGCAGTGGGGAACAAGTAACTTACTCAGGTTAGAGGGAGATAACTCATGACTATCAAAAGAGGCTTTGCACAAGGAATGAAAATGATATACCTCAGTTTTCATAATAAATGATTTGGTTAGAAATTTCTAGCTCCTGAAGAGGGCTGGAGTGTACAACGGCCAAAACATCATACAAATGGTAACCAAAATGAGGACAATAGTCTGAATAATATAGTGTAAATACTACCTCATCTCAGAAATATAGACAAATATAAAAAACAAAGGGTTTGCACACACATGTTTATATGAACTTTTGTTTTTGTTTTCATGTGAACCCTTCAACAAAGTTTGTAAAAGTATTTTTGATATATATATATATATATATAAAAATTAATTTCATCTGTTGCAGATGATGTCACCTTCAAGTGACTTAAGTTTTAATAAAAATTAAAACATTGGAATTTGCCAAACACTGAAAATTTCACAATCCTTGATAATGATTGCAATGAGAGTTGAAAGTACTCAAATGTATAAAAATAAACTTCAGACAGTTAATTTCTTTATATAGCAAGAAAAAGATAGAAAAAATTTCTATACTAATGTGTTTTGTTACATAAAGATCTTTATCAGAGTAAATTTGAAGATTAGACAGGATTTTACTCAGTACTGAAATGTATGAAAATGAACTTTTAGACAATTTAACTTTTTTTAATCCTGATGTAAAACAGCTCAGTCGAAAGATGTCAAAATTTAAATAGGCTGGTCAATATTATTTAATAACATTTTTTAGGATATATGGATTGCGATTCAAAATGTGAGTCAAGTTTAAATTCCTGTCAAGATCGTACGTTTGCTTATGAAAGTTATTAATCCATCTATCCCCACTCCTCACTATCAGTTAACAGGAAAGACTGGGCTATCTAGCTGTAGCTGACAACAAGTCTGTGAGAAGCATTACTTTGAGTTTAAAACTCTATGTGGTTCTGGGCCATACTCATCATACAATTTGACAGACATCATTTTATATATAGTCATCCACAGACAGTCCTGTTTCGCTGTATCACAGCTCATCAGTATTGCTAGACATTCGATCACTTCCAGCCAGGTTTGAAACCTAACCAATTTGACATCAGTCAGCAATTCTACCTCTAAGCTATGGATGCTTGGTGGAGGAAGGCAGATTTTAGCATGTTATATACAATGTATACACACGCCAGTAGCCGAGAGTGTTCAAATTCATTGCTGAATGAATAATATGTGCTATGTTTTTAGTAGAAGAAAGATTCAATGCTATAAGCAGAATAGCAGGTGTTGAAAATGGTCAGAAGTCACAGTGTACATTATTAAGAAATTTGAAGGGTTTGTAACCAAATTCAAATAAGTGAATACATTATTTTAATGCCATCCTTCTTTTTCTTTTAAGGCTGAAACTTTCTGATATCACATCATTTATTTGTGTGTGTGTGCATATGTATGTATAAATATATAAATACACATATATATGTATGTGTGTGTGTGTGTGTGTGTGTACGCATCAGACTAAGAGTAGATAACTGAGTGAGAAAATGTAAAAATAAATTTTTAAGTAATGTTTAATTCCTAGAATGAAGCCCTTCAAGTAAATAATGGTTTCATTACTAGTGACTACCTTTATATATATATATATATATATATATATATAAGTCATCCACATACAAGCCTGTTTCGCTCTATCACAGCTCATCAGTGTGGCTAGACACATCCACCTAAGCTCCCTAAGCCATCGACGCATATGGAATCAGAAGGAAAATTTTAACGTACTGTATATAAGCAGTGTATACACATGCCAGTCACCGAAAGAACTCAATTCATTTCTGAAGAGTCATGCATATAGCAGAAGTGGAAACTGTTTTTAAAATTTTCTTCTCCAGAGAGCTCAATCATAATGTGAGCATAATATATTAGTCATATATATATATATATATATATATATATATATATATATATATATATACAAACTTATGTTTTTTTCTTAATCATTTCCACTCAAGTAAGTCATTGAAATGCAAGGGGTTACTGAATGTGAATGAATATAAGAAAAAAGAAGAATGAAGATAACTATTGATACTGATCTTCAAAAATGTTAAATCAATATCAACTGGAAAGCAAGAAGTATAAGAGAGGAAACACAATGTTATAAACATGCATATGGTAGCATAGAACAAATGAAACAACAGTACCACCAGTGTGATAAATAGAAATGACAGCCATTGTAAATGTAAAACTGTTTTGTATTGCGAATACAGTGGGTGTGAGTGGAATATCTCTAAATGGGCAATTTGGAAGAGAGTGAAGTTGGTAAGGCCTGAAGCTAATGTGTTTATTGGTTGACATAAGTCATAGTGGTGACATCAAGAGAGGCCTGGAGTGAATTAGTGAAGCTTTATATTCACCATGAATCTAACTTCACTAATGCAGACAATGTGAGCAAAATGTCTCTATAGACATTGTATGGGTGTTTGGAGGAGGGTGAATATGTGTGTTGGTTGATTGAAGTCACAGTGATGACATCAGCAGCCTGCTAGGTGTCAACATCTGGCCTGCTGGCTATGTTCCATCCCATAATGTATGCCTTTCTTAAAAGCAAATTTGTTGGCTCCTGAGCTCCTATTTTTTTCTTTGGTAGCAACATTTAAAATTTTTGTAGGCTGGATGTGATTCTCAGTGCCCCTGTGCAGAGAACTTTTTTTTTTTAATTGTATTTGTGGTTATGCTTTCTTAGTGCTCATATCCAGCCAACACATTGAGTGGTCGGTTGGTTTTGATTAGTGGCATATCAACAGCTACAAGTTATTTAATGCCAAAACCTAAATATTTTGTATGCAATTTTATTTAATAATGGATTCATCCTCTTTCCTCAAATATATTTGCATGCAAGCAAATATAACGAACCTAATGAGAACTGGAACCCAGCTCTCTGATTAACAATTCTGAGCCATTATCCATTAGACTACCAGCATATTCAAGATTACAGAACCTGGTATTTCCAAGTGGTCACCCATCTAGGTACTGACTAGGCTCGACATTGTTTAACTTTTGATCTAGTATTTCAACATGATGTGGTCATAAGTCTTGAAATGTACAGTGAATCATAAAAATAATTATCTTTTCATCCTGTCATTCAGTTGTGTCATTGTTCTGATATATATATATATATATATTTTTCTATACATTATAACGTCTTTTACTTTAATGTATATCAGATTTAACTGAATTTCTAAAAGTAAATTTACAAAAGTAATTCATTTCAACATATTTAAAAAAATTTTAAACATTATTTTTTAATGGATACTCGTATTTGAGTATATATACTTTTTAATTATAAGAAACAGTTTATCTATATATAACTAATGACCTGAATAATCAAGAATCTTGTTAGGAAAATATGCATCCCCAGGAAGGATTTGAACCTGCATTTCCTAGGGGGGAACTATTCTTCGGCCATGAAGAATTTACAGCTAGACAAAGCCCCAAATAATGCCTTTAAACACACATTAACTGATTTTTTGTAATATTCATATCTGCTCTGTTTTCATATTATAATGTAGACAAAAGCAATATATTTATGAAATGGATTTACTTTGACATGTTTTAAATTTATTTGTTTCAAACATTATTTTTAATGGTTACTCATATTTCTCGATTATTTGGGCCTGTAGATATAAATATACTTTTAATATATATATATATATATATGTATATATTAATTCAAAATAGTTACATTAATAAAACAAAGTTATTATTTTTGCTGTTGGAATTTACATAAATCCAGTTTATCTATTTAAAATATGGTCCCCAAATTTACTGTTCTGTATTTGAAAATGTTTGATTCTAAGAAAATTTCATTTTCTACTTCTTTTTTTAGCAATAAATGTTTTCCTTCTTTTCCTTCTCCCCCCACTATTATTAGATATCTTACTAATTATATATTATAACATTAGTTAATATTAGACATCTAATAAGATATCTTAAGTTATCTTTTGCTGACTATCAGAAGAAAATAATTGAACATTTATTTATCTATTCACTATTGTTCAGTTTTCTTAATATTATTAAATATTAAATATCGTATTAATTATTTTCTTTTTAATATTATTAAATATTAATTAGATATATAAGACAATAGTAAATAGATGTTCAATTACTTTTCTTCTGACTTGATATATTCCGGAAATATTTTTACTTGTCAGAGAAAGATGACTCTAATTAGGTTTATTTTACACTGACAAATGAACCCTTTGCCTATGAATCTTTTTATTGTAAAGTAAATAATTGATCGTTTTAAAATATTTTCTTTTTATAATTGCTTCCTACCTTAAGGAACTCCAAAACACATAAATATCAGGTGCTAAAAGGAAAATAAAGACAGGTGCCAAAATACACTTCGCATTTTTATTAAATGAAGTGAGGTCTATCATCTGCGAATATCTTTGTTCCACATGGTGTGAGTCTGGATGTTGGTTGGAGCAGGTCCTGTTCTAACCTCTTCTCAGGACAGGACTGAATCTGTGACAAGGACTCAAGTTCATCTCTGTTAGAACTCTTTTCCTAGTGAGCAGATATCTAAAATTCTACTTATATATATCTCGAAATGAAATCACTCAAATGAGTGCTCTAGTAACAAACCAAACAGAACTTCATACTTAAATGTTAAAACAAAACATCATTTTTATTCAAAATAATGTTATATAATGGTCAGCTATGTGACAGATGTACAATCAGTAGGTGGCAATAGACATTTATTCCGTTTTGGCTAAATCAAGACATTACACTAAGTGAGGTTGTTATTTACACCCCCCCAGCTGTGGGTTAAATAGGACTTCAATCAGAAAAAAAATCATTATCAAAATACAATATTTATTTGATAAAAACAGAATTATTCTTACAATTCAAAATATCTTTCAGCTTCAAATAACACAAAAACTTGATAAGTTGTAAAACATCAAATCAATGGTATTTATACAAAGGGCAAAAGGTTGATAAACCGTAAACAAATCAATCAATAGTATTTACACAAAGGGTACACACCAACTGAAATTATCAAGATGGGAAAATACTCATATGCTAAAATATTCACCCTATATATATATATAGTCATTCGCAGACAGATCTGTATCACAGCACATCAGTACGGTTAGACAGCTGATTGCATTTTACTTGGGATTGAAACCAGATCAAATTGGCATCAGGCGGCGATTCTACCTCTGAGCTATGGGCGCTCGGTAGAAGGAGTCAGACTTTTTTTAGCGTGTATATTATCATTATAGATGCCCAATAGCTGAGAGTGTTCTAATTCATTGTTGAATGAACGGTGCATAAATGCCAGAGTAGCTACTACACACACACACACACACACACACACACACACAGTTTGGCAAAATTAATGCTCTTTATTAACTTTTATTAGACAAAGTAAATTTCAGCAGTTTAAGAAAATTTATAAGCATTGTCACATCAAAGCAACATGATTAATGATTAACTATTTAACATGTCCAAAATGCTCTCATTGATTGTGCAATACAATGCTGAACTCTATCAGTAGCACTTTTACAAAACCATTTGACAGATTTCTACATTAAGATAATTTATCAGAAATTGCTTGCTTTAATTCGGAATTGTCTTTGCTTTTAGACTGTAAGCAATATCTTTTGGTACACCCTATAAGAAAGTCTGGTGGTCTAATTTTTGGTGATTGTGATGGCCAATCAACTGCTCCACCTTGTCCAATCCACTTGAGCTCAAAATTAAGATTTAACCATTTCCAGAACACGAGCCATAGGTAATCTTAATCCATCTTAAACTACTGTAATTTATTTTTGTTCAGTAAATGTTAACATATAAAAAGGGCCTCACTTTTGCCATACCTTGTATGTATTTGTATATATATATATAAAAAGTTTGAAATTATTTCCTTTTATTTTACCATAGTCAGCTTGGATATATCCACATTTCAGCAGGAAGTACCTTTCTCAAGAACATTAGTGCATAAATGATTGTGAAGGATTCAAGTAGAGTTTGAACTTAGCTCTGTAATTTTTTTATTCTGAGCCACTATCCACTGCACCATAATGTACATTCTGAGATTATATAAACAAAATAAAAAAATTTCCCACTTTCTAGAGGACATTAAGAAATCAATAGCCTAATGCAATTATGAGCTAAATTTTGATTTGATAATATCATTGCATAATGATAATATCATTGCATAATGTTGAATCCTTGTAATTAATATTCACCACCGAATTAAGTGCATTAACAAGAAAAGAGATTATGCTGAAAAATAAATATTTATTCTCTGTGTAAGCGAGTGAGATTGCTCAAAAATGGTTTGAATTTTGAAATTTTGCTGATATTTTTGTCACTGAACTCTGACACCGATATTTAATTTTTTGTTCAACAAACCATTTTTACTACCAATCTATTGATGGACATTACTAATGTGAAGTGAGAACACCTATTCTTCACTAACCTCACCTAGAAAAAAAAATTTCCATATAGTTAAGATCTGGGGACACTGGAGAGTACTAATCAACTTGAAACACTGACAATTGAGGTATGATGATGTCTTGTGGAGAAAGATTTTTTTTTCTTGTAGCTTTTAATGTTGTTTTCTAAGATATGCAGATAATTACCAATTCCTTACAGTTTTTTTTTTATCAATAAGAACACATTACAAAAAGAAAGTAACTATATACAGGTTGCGATGGGTAAATATTCACCGTTTTATATTTTTAATTTCATGCATATGTATTGTTTTTGATTTTATTGACTGCACAGTATAGCAGGGTCAGTTGGGCACAGTTTGTGAGAAAAAGAACACAATGATCAATTCACTCTGGCAGAAATTCGGAAATGACATGCTGCACTGCTTGACATTCATTCTGGAAGCTCCAATATGAACATTTCAGTGTGTTTGGCTGTCAATCGAAGGTCAGTGCAGAGGATTCAGAAAAGAGTTGGATGAATCTATTAGTAATTCTGAAGGTGTTTATAGTGATCACAAGTGATGGCAACATTATCCCCCATCTTACCACATAGCCTCTGACTAAACATAGGGAACTATGTCATGTGCTTTGAGGTGATAGTACTGCCTTGGGTCAAGAGGGTGGCTGCTGGAAAACCTTTAGTCTAGCAACAGAATTCTGTACCATGCAGGAAAACCCAGTGATTGTTATCAGACAATTTCTGTGACCACATCACCCCTTATATTTGGCCACCTAACTCCTCACACTGCAACCGCCTTGATTATGTGTGGAGCACAGTTGAGTGAGAGACTAACAAGACTTATTGTAACATCAAACATGTACTAAAGGCAAGGTTGATGGCAGCATTCACCAGCAAAGAGACTGTCTAGAAGAGTTGCAGGAGATTCTGAAGTTGTCTAAAAGCTGTGGTTGAAGCTAATGGTGATTTTATTAAATAAATTTACTCTTTAGTATTTCAAGCAGTTTTGGTGTAAGTTTGGTAAATATGCCTGTTAATTTTAATTTTTGGCAATGTAGTGGACAATTTATCCATCGCACCCTTTGTGTGTGTGTGTGTGTGTGTGTGTATATATATATATATAGTCATGAATTAATTTCTTACTATATAATTATATTACACTCTATAATATTGATTATATTGAGCACTGTTCATAATAAAATAAATGTCGGGGCACTCAAAATAGTAAAACCTTGAGTCCTCTTCACCTGGAATTATATATATATATATATATATATATATATATATACACACACACACACACACACACACACACCCCAGAGAAACCCTACCAAAAAAGAAGCTCAAATAGAAGCAAATAAAATTTTCCTAACAAGAACAGGAAAATAAATTAAGATAAAATGCAAATGGCAGACACCCTACCTAAACAGTAGTCAACACTGCTCAATACCTAGATTATTAAGACACCAAAAACACATTCTGGTACTTTATGATCTTGGGAGTGTGACATTTAAGTACCGGTCCAAATTATATAAATATATTTATATAATAATTCAAAGTAGTCATTCCCTTCTGTTAAGCAGCAATTAAGAGAACATAATGAACCTGCTACCTCCAACATTTGCCCGTGCATTTAGTGTTGTTGCCATATATGGTTGGGTGATCATACTATTCACCTCAAAGTTCTTGACAAAATCCAAAAATGTATCTGAAATAATTGATCCTGACTTGGCAGCACGCCCTCAGTCACTTTCTCACCGATAGAATGTGGCTTCCCTCTGCCTTTTCTACAAATATTTTCATGGTTACCACTCTGACGAGCTTTATTTCCCCTGGTCTCTGACCACATGTATTTACACATTCTACTAGATTGGCATCAAGGCTCCCACCCTTTTACCGCCAAAATAGTTAAATGTAACTGCCTCTTCTACTCGAACAATTTTTTTTTCATACTTCCTGTATGTGGAACTCCCTTTCGTTTGCTTGGTTTTCTGACAGCTACAATCTCCAAAAGTTTAAATACAATGTTAATTGCCATTTTCTATCTCCTCGATTCCCATCCTTCTCTTATCCTTTCTTCGACATCCCCTTGTTCTTTTTTTCTCTTAACCCCCTGCAAAACAGTGGCAGTTCTGTCTTATTTAGAGTGAAATGATTATAAAAAAAATAAAGCTATTATCCAACCCACATACCTGAAGAGTTTTCAAGATTCAACACTGTTGCTATTCAGTGCTGATTTTTTCCTGTCTGCATTGCTTATATTTGCACATGCCCTATCTTGGATATTGAGCACTTTCATCACATAAATATTACATACCTTAGACACATTATAATCAACACACACATACATACACACACTATGAATAAAAGTATATTAATAATAATTGTGAATTATATTAAATTACGTTACTTTTAATCAATATGTTTATTGGTGCTGTTTTTTCACTCAAACTTAACATTTTTTGAGCTAAAAAAAGCCTATTATCATTTCTAGTGTTCATCAGAATGTGATATATATATATATATATATATATATATATATATATATATATATATATATACACACAGTCACCCACAAAAATGTATACACATTTCAGGAAAAGAAAAACTTGTCTATCAAATTGTGACATCAGTGTTCACTGTAGTTCTTCGACAGATGGTATTACCTTCATGATTGTAGCATCAGCGTATTCTAAAGGATGTTGTGTATTATAAAAAATTGACTGCATTGGCAGCCATTAGACAAGAAATTGAAAATTCATGTGCAGGAATCCCACTGGACATTTCTGTCAACGTTGTTCGTAGTTTGTCGTACTAATAAATGTCTGGAGGCTAAGGGCCACCATTTTGAGCAGATAACATCTATTAATGTTGTGATGTCTAAATAAATTTATAAATTTAGTATTACAACATTTATGCAAGATTTTCCTTTTCTGAAGTGCATTTTTTTCAGATTCTTCCCAATATGGTTTTAACATTGTTTTACAATTTTTATTCATATTCTCCCTCCTGTGTTCTATATTGAAACATGCATGTTACCAAAAAATATAAGTGCGTAGTGACTTTCCTAACACTTGGTATATGAATAAAGATCAAAATCTGACTGAATGATAGGACAAGGAACAAATAAAAAAACATCTATATATCTAATGTTTCGCTTTCATTCATACTTCATTCACTGATGAAGCTTTAATGAAAGCAAAACATGTTAGATTTATAAAAGTTTCCTATTTGTCCTTTTATCTTATATGTATTATATATCAGTCATTTAAGTGATCCATACCTGGGTAATCATATCTTGAAAGAGACATGACTGATTGGGCAGACGATCTGTCTGCACTAGGTTAACATTATTTTCTGCAATAGACTGGTTGCTAACCAAGGCTACTTTTCTGTTATTTAACCCAGAGCTGGAGGGAAGAGGCGGATTATTCCGTGTAAGAGAATAAAATGAATTCAGTTGAAATTCGAACTTGGTTCTCCGATTTCTCGTTCTGAACCTTAAGTGACAAATTTCTCCACATTAATTCTATTAACGCTCTATCTTGATATCGAGCACTTTATGACAAAAAATCTGCTTGCCAAAAATGGTTTTCTACCAGTAAATCACTGAAAAAAAATCTTGACACTAAGCATCATCATCATAATCGTGTGTGTGTGTGTATATATATATATATATATATATATATATATATATATATATATAGCAAAAAGAGTTTGTCACTTTTAACTATGAGGACATAGGAATATCTCGCTCGTCAGGGTTGGTTTGCCATTTATATATATTGAGTTAAAACACACTTATATTTAATCTATGGGAAAGAATATAAAAATGTTTAGTAAAAATACTCAGTAGTGTGTAACCCTTAAATAAATATAAGAGTTATAAAATATAAATACCTTAGTAACTAAAGTTTCTCTTTTCTGGTCAGAGATCTTCAGGCTATGTTATATTTTTGTAATTATGAATCGTTCTTATCCTTCACTAAGGTATACATGTTTTATATGTTGTCCCTAAAGCGTCATCCCCTCACATGCAATTTATTCATTTAATCAGTGATGAAGATAATATATGAAGTTAAAACAACCCACACTGAGCTCATTCCTAAAGAGACTATTTTAAATTGATCAGTTTTCTCCAGTTCACCCATCTTTTGCTGGTTATTTAAAGCCAGAAAGTAATTTTTAGGTTGTATTTTTTTTTTAAGATAATGGTTTAATGATTAACCCATGGCTGGGGCGAGAATCGGTGGATTCTTATCATTCCTAAGGGTGTTCACGCATAAGTAAATATAAAAAACTTTACTGAAATACAAACTCGGCTCACCAATTTTCAACTCTGAGCCCTTATTTATTACACACATCTAAGCTTACAGCCCCTTGTATTCACCAGCAGTCACCCATCCAAGTACTGACTAGGCTCAATGTTGCTTGATCTTGTGATCGTGCAAGAATCGATGTTTGCTGTTTCAACGTGATATGGCCGGAAGCCTCTATTTTAAAACAGTGCTGGGCAAACATTTTAAGATACGGTGTACCTTTAAACCCGAGATCTGCGTCGTGGTGCAGTAGATATCAGCTCAGAACGAGAAATCAGAGCCGAGTTCGAATTCCAGGTGAATTTCTCGCATTCCCTTACGTGCAAATACCCTTGGGAAAGGTATTAATCCGTCGCTTCTATCTAGAGCTATGGGTTAGATAGCAGGATGGATTGAGTTCTACGGCCTTGGTTGGCAACCAGTCTACCACAGGAAGTAATGGCAGCCTACTGCGGGGAAAATCTGCTCAGTTAGTCAGGTCTCGAAAGAGACATGAGTGACGTGCATCACGTAAGGTACTTAACTGACTGACTGACCGCCTCATATATAAGATATGATATACAAAAATCTATATATAAAACTCGGCTTTTCATGGGTTGGAGAAGCTAAAACTTTTAAGCCCATGCCAAAGAGGGCTTTCTGCCTCTTCAGGAGGTGGCAGTTTATTAATTTAAGTATCCCCAAAAAGGGAAGTACCGAAGGGGCTTGGACACTTTTTCCACAGTATTGCCGGTCTTTGATAGCGAAGTGGGTATACTGAAAAATATATCAAACTAATAATTGAATGAAGAAAAAAAGAAAATTGTTTTTTATCCTTAGAATTTGGAAAGATTGGTCAGTCTGTTAAATTATCCAGTATTTCTAATGTGTGAAATGTCTTGTCAGACATAAGGAAATAAAGTTTTATTTCCTATTAATATTTTAGGAAGCCATCTTGTGCCTTTTATTCAATCTTATCAACAGCACTACATATGTATATAGTCATGAGATGTTAGTAGTTAATCGATTTACGTATAGTGGCTACATCAAGATAGTTTATGTGACGTTATTTTCTGTAGATACGTCTATATGTATTTTATTGGTGTAGATATCTGAAAGAAATAAAATATAAACAAATGCAGACAGGCTTGTCTTGTTTAATCATCTGAAATGCATAGCTTAACAGAAAACCCAACCCACCTTTCAGAAGCACCTGCCAATAAGTATAATCAGTTAAAAAAAAAAAAGGAATAACGAAAATAACTTTAGCAGATCATGAATAACATCAGTTAGATTCAGACTGCAAGTTCGTTTTGCAAATATAGAAATGGTCGGTAGGGAGATCGGTGGAAGATAAATAAAATCAAAGGTTTTGAAATAAGTCATAAATATATAGAAAAAGCAGTTTTTTGTTTGTTTGCTTGTTTTTTTAATGTTTTCTCATAAGTGGTTTGCATTTTAGACGGAAGATACTATTACAATATGAAAAAGTTATTTCCAATGCCAATTTTATATGAAATGGTTAAAAGCTCACCAAAATTTTATTTTTATTTAATATACTATCACTTCTTTAACAAACAAATGTATCAGCTGTCATTAGTATCATGTGAAAGGTTTATGATCAGCCACATGTCATGTTTATAGAAACATGAGCTGAATAACTATCCGTTCTTAAGTGCTTTGTATTTTTCGAGAAAAAGTAATATTAATATTTAAATGGCATGTTAAAAAAAAAAGGTTTAACTCTTTCACGATGGGTTCCCAAACTTGGGTACATGTACCCCTAGTGTTATTTGTACACTTAAAGGGGTACATTAACTCCGAAAGAATAACCACTACTGTTCAATACATCATGTAATTTCCATCCAGATTGCACAATGTATTTTTTTCAATTTCCTTATTTTATTGAGAAAATCTTATTTATATCAAGAGTGGTGCAAATTTTCACTATTAGAAAGTTGTTAATAATACTAAACCTGCTATTCAAGTACTGTTGTTATTTCCATCAACATAGATTGTAAGTCAGCATTTTCATTGTTGTTAGGAATCAAATCAAAATACAGATGAAAACTCAAAACCTCTGAGCACAATCTTTGTTGTGCCACTGTGAAAGTTTCCCCTCGATTCAATGAGCTTGTTGCAAAAAAAAAAAAATTAGTAATGATCAATCAGTCAATCAAAAATATGCATGAAGGATCTTATAAATTGCCTACGTTTAATTCACTGATGTTATTAGTAACTGACTCTACTCAGAAAGACTTTATCATAAAATATTAATTTCAGTTTCATCCTCAATTTTTAGGGGTACACAGGAATCTGTAAAAAATGCCAAGAGGTACGGAAGAAAAAACAAATTGGGGACCTTGTTTTAAAAGATAGGTAACATGAATTGATGTTTCATTCAAGATCAGCAAACATCATCAGTTGAAGTTTTAAAACTTTTGTAGGATTTTAGATAGAACACACCACCTACCGAGCAGATAGGTGAGTTCATGCCCTTGGCACAATAAAGAAAACCGAGATAGATTAACCATCTACCACATTTTAATGCTTATCGAAAGAGCAGCCCAGAGAAGAGGCTAGAGCAACACGTGCTGCAACCAAAGTCCAGACTAACACCATAGGGAACAAAGTGGCATTTAATAAAAATGATAAACGTGTGTTGGCATCCTTCTTTTCATTTTTTATTTTTTTTAGTACCTCGTATTTATTCTTGTTTGGAATTTTTTTATGTAAGGAGCCGTGATAAAAAAAATAACAACCAAACACGTTTTTCAAAGATCATTTAGGATTCAAATCCAAATTTTCAATTGACAACTCCAGGATTCACAAGATTATGTAATTTCTTGGAGTATTTGCCTACAAATAAGGCTCGAAGATCAAACTAAAGACTGCATGAATGGTTCTCAAAGAGAAAAGAGGTGAAAACGGGTGACAATTTGGTGTAAATAATTTACAGTTCCACTGCGCATGAAATTATATTAAAAAGGTTTCTGAATTTATTTTTCTTTCTTTTTATAACCTAAAATAATTAAAATATCATTTTTAATAGTTTTTGTCTACAATTAAATAATTAAAAAAATATCCTTTTAAGTTGTTTTTTTTTTTTTTTTTTTTTTTTTTTTTTTTTTTTTTTTTTTTTTTTTTACCAGAATCTCTCATTTGTGTTTTCACCAGTTTGACCCACCCCACCAAAAAGAAAAAAAAATGTATGCGCGGTGAGTTTGCAATAGATAACGACTAAGAATGAGAAATAATAGAGCAAAGTTTGAATTCAAGTTGTATTCTTCACCTTCACCTTCTTCACCTTCACCTTCACACAAATACCCTTAGGAATCATCTCCACTCCCTTCAGCTAGAGGTTGAATAGCAGGAAAAACTGGCACCTCTAACCTTGGTTGGCAACCAACCTACAGTAGGATATCTTCTGCTTAGCTGAAAGAGATGATTGTATAAGTGTATAGGACACACCATGTCGCACACATTGTAGCAAAGTACCCTCATTCTCTCCGTATTCCACTGGGGAGAAGTAATTTCCATACAAAACACCGACCGACTCTCAAGAGGGTGTTTCCCCGATTACTTCTGTAACGGTAAACTGTAGACTTTAGCAGCTTTTCTTCTCTCTACCTCGAGTGGCCTCCGAGCCTTTTATAAGATGAACTTCATTGTAATTAAAAAGAAAAAAAAAAGGTTGTGAGGGGCCCTTTTTATTTTTATATATAAATCTCAAATGACTTTGTATGAAACTTCACAATTTTTTTTTGCACATTAGGTCATTAACAATATTAAATGACCTTTCGGCCGTTGTAGTCTCTGACCTTCTTCATGGAATATACGTTAGAACTTCAAGCCGAACACTTTATTTAGTCCACAGGGAAAGAGAGTTCTAATAAAGAACACCAAGCACATATAACCCAGTGCATAAGCGATGGTTGAAGTAATCCAGTGACTTGAGCCACAGGTTAGTGAGTTCAATACTTGGCCACGGCAGAGGGGACAAAAACTTGAAGAATTATCTGAAATTAAAATATTCAGCAAAGACATGGCATATGGAATTCGAACAGTCTACCTCCGTGGATTCAATAAAGGGTTTGATTCGAAGTACATCACCAGAGCGTCGTGAATATGTCAAAGATGTGGACAACAGTCCGAACAATGTAAATAGTTATAATACGTCATCTGAGAAATATAGATATTTTTTAAATATATACAAACTTAACAATATTTAAAAAAAATACACACCCATTACAAAACAATCCATATTAGTTTTTTGAAGAAAAATACTGTTATAACAGAATTAACATTTTTAGGCTACTCAATAAATTCTTGAAGATTATTATTCTTTTTGTTGATTTTATCACATTTTGGCAGCTATAGCCTTTAATCTTCCACAGATTTCTAGCTTATTCTTATTTAGCAATGGTCAGTTATTTTATGCCCATGGATTTAACTTACAAACACTGTCACTGAATTCACAAAAAAATTCGTCTCTTTTATCCAGTTATGGCTTAAATAATAGGACAAATTGGGTTCTATAGCCTTGGCTAGCAACCGGTCTACAGCAGAAAGCAATGGCAACCTACTGCGGGATAATCTTCTGCCCAGTCAGTTATGTCTCTTTCCAGACATGATCACCCAAAAGCATGTATTACGTATGGCACTTAGGCGCCCAAAAAGATATTTTGCGCGACGCCTTTACACACAACTTTACGCTGATTATTTTAAATAAATGTTACGTTCTCTAACAAAAAGTAAGATCGTACTCTGCTTTGATAAACGGAAGTGATCTTCAGGAGTTTCAGTCTTGAAATGACAAGACACACTACCATGCAAGTGGCTCCACGCATCACTTCCGTCTACTTGATCACTGAAGCGTGACCGTTTAAATAATAACACCTCATCTTAGAAATTCAGACAAAAAAAAAGTAGAATCATCATTTCATTAAAATATAATTTGTAAAAACAATAATTAATTTTTAGCATTTTTTCATTTTCAGATATATAACTAATAGTGGCGAAATCTTTGATTTAACTTAAATCTCCCGAAGAACCCACCCCTCCCTACCAAAAACAAAACAAAAAAAACTGGTTTGATAATTACATTTTCCCTACTCCCGTTGAAATCCTCTATTTTTGGAATACAAACTTATTACAATTTATATATTTTCTCGACAAGCCATTTCTCTGTGATCGACCAGGGTGTCGCAAAATTTCGGTAGAAAAAAAAAAAAAAAGCTCTATACACATCCATACGTATTCAATATACTTATCTCTTTGTGAACTCGAACCCGTACACATAACAAAACTATTTCCGATATAAGAATTTATACAACACCCGCAAAAAACAAAAACAAAATCTTCCTGCCCCCTTCCACTACATAGAGCAAATACATTTCTAACTTAACCAATGAGGTATTTGGATTGGACTTTATTCTAGAAGCCTTGCTGATGCTGTCTGAGAAAAGGCAATAAAAAAAAAAGTCTCGAGAAAAAAAAACAAAAAAACATTCACAATATTATTTCCAACTAATAAATGAACAAAATTTAGAATCTGATACAAATCTGAAAAGTAGTTCGACCGCCGGCACAATAAGGGTAGCCGTCGGCCGGTTTAATCTCTCCTTAACACGACTCGGTTCAGGCTTAAGTAAGTCGTCGAAAAGACAAAGGGCAGCAAATCGAGTTACTTTCACAGTGAGTCGAGAAAAGAGTATGCTAGATTCTGAAATACTTCGCAAAGAACTACTGGACAACATACAAAAATTAGACCCTAGTTTTGAATATGTTTGTCTAAAATAAACACGCATCCACACCCTAGAGCCTAGTTTCTCTTTATAATTCTAGAAGGCAGTACCGACTTCAGAACTTTTTTTCCCCCCAACAACAATCATTTGACAACTCCTTCCAATAAAAATAATGAACGGTTAACCTATCACTATTCTTGAACAGTTCAACAAAATTTGACAACAGTTCTATACGAACTTTAGCTACTACTCTTACTCCACCGCCTCTTCTCCTTAGCTTATTTTTTTTTTAGGCGCCCAAAAAGATATTTTGCGCGACGCCTTTACACACAACTTTACGCTGATTATTTTAAATAAATGTTACGTTCTCTAACAAAAAGTAAGATCGTACTCTGCTTTGATAAACGGAAGTGATCTTCAGGAGTTTGTCTTGAAATGACAAGACACACTACCATGCAAGTGGCTCCACGCATCACTTCCGTCTACTTGATCACTGAAGCGTGACCGCTGAATCAATTTAGCGGCCAATCGCAAAATCTCCGCGGGACAAAAAGGGATTGCTCGTCGAGCCACTCCGAAAACATAAGGGGAAGAAATGAAAATCAGGCAGTCTTCCTCCTTCACCCGCTAAGGGAGATTCGTGCTGCTGCTATCAACAGACTTTCGACGCCCTACCACGACGCTTCAAACCTAAGTGTATCGTTCTTTTGTGATATTACTTATAATCGCTTGTATGAACTCCTTGAACTACGTTCGTTGATATATTGTTGTAAACTGTATTAATTTGTATGAACTCTTAAACTTCTTCGTCTTCCACTTGTTAGTGCCTTCGTAGTTCAAACACCGAAGAGAAATAAATATTTTGTGTATATTTCTTGCAAAGAATTGTCATTATATTTCATTGCCGAGTTGTCTGAATCTGTTTTGCAACCATACGTATTTCCCTCTGTTTAGATATATAACATAAATAATTTATGCTTTAATTTCGCTCCGAGTCAGTCCTTTTATGATTCACTCAAAAAAAGGTATTAATTTATAATTTTTGAATATGAGAACATCCCAATTCGTATAAAAAAAAAATTTCCTTTGGAACTTTTGCAGTCATCATATGTTAAACAGATAAATTTGTGTTAAATCAACTTCTCCGCTTTCTATAAATATAGATTTAACATATTTGTTTAAAATTCTCAACTTTATCAATTAGTAGTAATTGCCATTAATAAAATATCTAAAACCACAATTATTGGAGACCGTGCATAGGAATAAAGTCATTGAGTTAGAGGAACACAGTATTGTAAAACGATCACCATTTCCCTGTAAACATTTTTTTTTTCAAAGGAAATTGAGCCTCTGTGGAGAAAAACCTTGAGTCCACCGTATCCTCAAACTTAAATTGGTTCATTAATAGTAATACAAAATTGTATGCAAATTTCTTTTTACTCTCAGGAATAGGAAGAGGAAAAACAATTTGTGCAAAAAATATAAGAAAAAAAATTATATATATATATGCACTTATAAAAAAAAGTGAGAAAAAAAGAATTGAACTATTTTTTGGTAAAATTCTAGTTTACCCATACGGCATGTATAACCAACGTTAAATTAAAATTATTGAATCACAATGTATAAAGTAGTTGATGATTCAGACCTTTTAACACATTGCATATTATCAACTTATAAACAGGCCTGATTTAGACAAGTGGTTGTTTTAGGCATGAGAGCTACACAACTGATTTTCCAGAACTGTACTGGATTATATTGGTTTTACCAGACCAACTGAAGTCAAATATTTCAATGCAACACTTAATCACAGAACATATGTCGTGTTTCTAAAGCACCATCGACTGATAGGCCACAGGTGGTGTTGTAAAGTCTGGCAATTACATAAATTTCAAAGACTCGTAAACTATGTCTGGATTAAAAGAGCCTTTATTTGCTGGAAAATCGGTGCGGAAACAATGCTTTGGTTTCACTCCCAGTTTCAAATAGATGGGCCGGAAGTGTAAAAACCAACCGGAACATCCAACTGGATTATTTTGAAAAAAAAAGTAAAAACAAATGAATAAAAAATAAGTCACGGACCGTCTATTTGAAACTGAAAGGTATCCACCAAAAATGGTTAAGCAAGAACGCTGTAATTCAATAATTTTAATTTTAAAAGTGAATAAAACCAGAATTCTCATCTACCGCATGAATTGACAAGGATTCTACCTAATTTTTTTCTCTCTTGTCTACAAATTTCTCTTTTATATCTAAAGAGAACAGAAAGAACTCGAAAAAGTCTCTACAACATTGAGTGTTGATGACATTCGACTAAAATGTTTCTACAGTGACTATCATCAATCAAAGTAATAAAAAATGTATCTGTATGGATGGCTGGCTGGCTGTATGTATACTGTCAGTTTCTGTACGTATTGTATACATATATGGCAATGCATTTATATACGCATACAGGGAGGGGGGATAGAGACAGTCAGAAAGGAAAAGAGAAAGTGAAAGAATTAAGTAAAAAAAGAAAGGCGATAGAGATAGTGTTGGACTATATACTACTATTCACCGCTTTTAATTGTGCAGCAGTGACCGGACTACATACATGGATTGGAAAACCACTTACTCATAACTTCAAGATATAATTTGGGGGAAGAGGCCAGTTTATTCTGGAAGAAATGACACGAGACCGTATTTACAGCAATTGGTACATGTCAACAACAATAATGAAAAGAAAGAAATCAATGAACAGTAACCACAGTATATATATTAAATTGCATGAATAAATAAAATAAAAACAATTAACCGAAAAATACATTTTAATTTAAAAACATCAAGCAAAACAAAAGTTTAAACAACAGAAATGCCCTTAATAAAGAATTAAGGACTAAAAAAAAAAAAATACCTTAAAAATGAAAAATAAATTTAATTGCCCTATTTAAAAGTGCTCATCTGATAGTGATATTTCGGAGTCCATATTTGCTAATTTTATGTTCGCATACAAATTTCTAAGAAAACCATAGACTTTTTATAATCTCTTATTATTTTTAAGGTTATATTTAATGGACACAAGCGTTTGAGTAGATACCCCTTTTTTTCTTTTTAGACCGTTTAAATTTTCGTCAACCGGCCCACAAACACACACACACACACAATATATATATATATATATATTTTTTTTTTTTCTAAACATATACTATTAAATATAAGAGACAATGAATGTCTATTATGTTTAATCATGAGCCGTTCTAAACGTCGTATTTTGGCTTTAATTTCAGTTGAAAATAAAGACAAAAATTCTCCAACATTTGGATAATTTATTATTAATTTGTTTCTAAGCTTTCGGCTCACAAGAGCCATCTTCAGAGAGGTTATTTAGACGGTAATACAATAACATCCACCATCACCGACGATTTTATTTTGTGTTGACATAAAATTCCGCAATAGTTACCAAAAATAACAAATATATATATATATATATATATATATATATATATATATATATATATATATATATATATACTTTCTCGTCATCACCAGAAAGTACCATTGCTTAGGGATAAGTGAAATTCTAATTTCTATATAGTGGTCTCTAATGTAACGTACTAGAAATGGCACGTGTTTATCCTAAAAACTGTTAAAGGAACTCAGAAATTGCGATTAGCTCTACGCATAACTATACTTTAATGTAAAATTTGTTTCATATATCTTCTCCATTTGAATAAAAACCGTTGTGTGTGTGTGTGTGTGTATATATCTTTTGTAACTTAAGGAATATATATATCTATCTATCTTTTTGTAACTTAGATAGATATATATAATCCTTTTTAAGTTACAAAAAGATAGATAGATATATATAATCCTTTTTATTATATATATCTATCTATCTTTTTGTAACTTAAAAAGGATTATATATATCTATCTATCGTTTTGTAACTTAAAAAGGATTATATATATCTATCTATCGTTTTGTAACTTAAAAAGGATTATATATATCTATCTATCGTTTTGTAACTTGATAGATAGATATATATAATCCTTTTTAAGTTACAAAACGATAGATAGATATATATAATCCTTTTTAAGTTACAAAAAGATAGATAGATATATATAATAAAAAGGATTATATATATCTATCTATCTTTTTGTAACTTAAAAAGGATTATATATATCTATCTATCTTTTTGTAACTTAAAAAGGATTATATATATCTATCTATCGTTTTGTAACTTAAAAAGGATTATATATATCTATCTATCGTTTTGTAACTTAAAAAGGATTATATATATCTATCTATCTATCTTTTTGTAACTTAAAAAGGATTATATATATCTATCTATCTATCTTTTTGTAACTTAAAAAGGATTATATATATCTATCTATCTATCTTTTTGTAACTTAAAAAGGATTATATATCTATCTATCTATCTTTTTGTAAGTTAAAAAGGATTATATATCTATCTATCTATCTTTTTGTAAGTTAAAAAGGTTATATATCTATCTATCTATCTTTTTGTAAGTTAAAAAGGATTATATATCTATCTATCTATCTTTTTGTAAGTTAAAAAGGATTATATATCTATCTATCTATCTTTTTGTAAGTTAAAAAGGATTATATATCTATCTATCTATCTTTTTGTAAGTTAAAAAGGATTATATATCTATCTATCTATCTTTTTGTAAGTTAAAAAGGATTATCTATCTATCTATCTTTTTGTAAGTTAAAAAGGATTATATATCTATCTATCTATCTTTTTGTAAGTTAAAAAGGATTATATATCTATCTATCTATCTTTTTGTAAGTTAAAAAGGATTATATATCTATCTATCTTTTGTAAGTTAAAAAGGATTATATATCTATCTATCTTTTTGTAAGTTAAAAAGGATTATATATCTATCTATCTTTTTGTAAGTTAAAAAGGATTATATATCTATCTATCTTTTTGTGAGTTAAAAAGGATTATATATCTATCTATCTTTTTGTGAGTTAAAAAGGATTATATATCTATCTATCTTTTTGTGAGTTAAAAAGGATTATATATCTATCTATCTTTTTGTGAGTTAAAAAGGATTATATATCTATCTATCTTTTTGTGAGTTAAAAAGGATTATATATCTATCTATCTTTTTGTGAGTTAAAAAGGATTATATATCTATCTATCTTTTTGTGAGTTAAAAAGGATTATATATCTATCTATCTTTTTGTGAGTTAAAAAGGATTATATATCTATCTATCTTTTTGTGAGTTAAAAAGGATTATATATCTATCTATCTTTTTGTGAGTTAAAAAGGATTATATATCTATCTATCTTTTTGTGAGTTAAAAAGGATTATATATCTATCTATCTTTTTGTGAGTTAAAAAGGATTATATATCTATCTATCTTTTTGTGAGTTAAAAAGGATTATATATCTATCTATCTTTTTGTGAGTTAAAAAGGATTATATATCTATCTATCTTTTTGTGAGTTAAAAAGGATTATATATCTATCTTTTTGTGAGTTAAAAAGGATTATATATCTATCTATCTTTTTGTGAGTTAAAAAGGATTATATATCTATCTATCTTTTTGTGAGTTAAAAAGGATTATATATCTATCTATCTTTTTGTGAGTTAAAAAGGATTATATATCTATCTATCTTTTTGTGAGTTAAAAAGGATTATATATCTATCTATCTTTTTGTGAGTTAAAAAGGATTATATATCTATCTATCTTTTTGTGAGTTAAAAAGGATTATATATCTATCTATCTTTTTGTGAGTTAAAAAGGATTATATATCTATCTATCTTTTTGTGAGTTAAAAAGGATTATATATCTATCTATCTTTTTGTGAGTTAAAAAGGATTATATATCTATCTATCTTTTTGTGAGTTAAAAAGGATTATCTATCTATCTATCTTTTTGTGAGTTAAAAAGGATTATATATCTATCTATCTTTTTGTGAGTTAAAAAGGATTATATATCTATCTATCTTTTTGTGAGTTAAAAAGGATTATATATCTATCTATCTTTTTGTGAGTTAAAAAGGATTATATATCTATCTATCTTTTTGTGAGTTAAAAAGGATTATATATCTATCTATCTTTTTGTGAGTTAAAAAGGATTATATATCTATCTATCTTTTTGTGAGTTAAAAAGGATTATATATCTATCTATCTTTTTGTAAGTTAAAAAGGATTATATATCTATCTATCTTTTTGTAAGTTAAAAAGGATTATATATCTATCTATCTTTTTGTAAGTTAAAAAGGATTATATATCTATCTATCTTTTTGTAAGTTAAAAAGGATTATATATCTATCTATCTTTTTGTAAGTTAAAAAGGATTATATATCTATCTATCTTTTTGTAAGTTAAAAAGGATTATCTATCTATCTATCTTTTGTAACTTAAACAGGATTATCTATCTATCTATCTTTTGTAACTTTAAAAAGGGATTATCTATCTATCTATCTTTTTGTACTTAAAAAGGATTATCTATCTATCTATCTTTTGTAACTTAAAAGGGATTATCTATCTATCTATCTATCTTTTAAAATCTTGTAAGGATTATCTATCTATCTATCTATCTTTTTGTAACTTCTTAAAAAGGATTATCTATCTATCTATCTATCTTTTGTAACTTAAAAAGGATTATCTATCTATCGATTCTTTATAACTAAAAAGGATTATCTATCTATCTATCTATCTTTTGTAACTAAAAAAGGATTATCTATCTATCTATCTATCTTTTTGTAACTTAAAAGGATTATCTATCTATCTATCTATCTTTTTAACTTAAAAAGATTATCTATCATCTATCTATCTATCCTTCTTAAAAAGGATTATCTATCTATCTATCTATCTTTTGTTAACTCTAAAAAGGGATTATCTATCTATCTATCTATCTATAAATTTAAAGTATTTATCTATCTATCTATCTATCTTTTGTAACTTAAAAAGGATTATCTATCTATCTATCTTTTTGTAACTAAAAAGGATTATCTATCTATCTATCTATCTTTTGTAACTTAAAAAGGATTATCTTATCTATCACTTTTTGTAACTTAAAAAGGATTATCTATCTATCTATCTTTTTAACTTTAAAAGGGATTATCTATCTATCTATCTATCTTTTGTGTTAAAAGATTATCTATCTATCTATCTATCTTTTGTAACTAAAAAAGGATTATCTATCTATCTATCTATCTTTTGTAACTTAAAAAAGGATTATCTATCTATCTATCTATCTTTTGTAACTTAAAAAGGATTATCTATCTATCTATCTTTGTAACTTAAAGGATTATCTATCTATCTATCTATCTTTTGTAACTTAAAAAGGATTATCTATCTATCTATCTATCTTTGTAACTTAAAAAGGATTATCTATCTATCTATCTATCTTTGTAACTTAAAAAGGATTATCTATCTATCTTATCTATCTTTTTGTAACTTAAAAATATCATCTATCTATCTATCTATCTTTTGTAACTTAAAGGATTATCTATCTATCTATCTATCTTTTGTAACTTAAAAAGGATTATCTATCTATCTATCTATCTTTTATAAATTTAAAAAGGATTATCTATCTATCTATCTATCTTTGTAACTTAAAAAGGATTATCTATCTATCTATCTATCTTTGTAACTTAAAAAGGATTATCTATCTTTTTGTAACTTAAAAAGGAGATTATCTATCTTTGTAACTTAAAAAGGATTATCTATCTTTTTGTAACTTAAAAAGATTATCTATCTTTTGTAACTTAAAAAGGATTATCTATCTTTGTAACTTAAAAGGATTATATATTCTATCTATCTTTTTGTTACTAAAGTATGATTATAGATCATCTATCTTTGTTACTTAAAAGGATTATATATCTATCTATCTTTTTGTTACTAAAGTGATTAGTAGTATATTTTATCTATCTTTTGTTACTAAAAGGATTATATATATCTATCTATCTTTGTTACTTTTTAAAAAGGATTAGTATATATCTATCTATCTTTTGTAAATTTAAAAAGGATTATATATATCTCTATCTATCTTTTGTAACTTTAAAGCATTATATATATCTATCTATCTTTTGTAACTTAAAAAGGATTATATATCTATCTATCTTTTGTAACTTCAAAAGGATTATATATATTTATCTATCTATCTTTAAACTTGAAAAGGATCATATATATCTATCTATCTATCTTTGTAACTTAAAAAGGATCATATATATCTATCTATCTTTTTGTAACTTAAAAAAGTGATCATATATATCTATCTATCTTTTGTGGAATCAAAAGGATCATATATATCTATCTATCTTTTGGTAGTACTTGTAAGATCATATATATCTATCTATCTTTTGTAACTTAAAAGGATCATATATATCTATCTATCTTTTTGTAACTTAAAAAGGATCATATATATCTATCTATCTTTTGTAACTTAAAAAGGATCATATATATCTATCTATCTTTTTGTAACTTAAAAAGGATTATATATATATATATATATATAATCCTTCTTGTCACGTTCCTGAAGAGAGAGACAATAGCGAGCTGCGCCAGCTCAGTTCATTCTCTTTACTACCCGTTATTAAAGCTCTGCTCTTTAGCAGTGGCTTTTCTTGTGCAATAATTATGTCGTCAAGTAGTGAAATATATATATGTCAGTTTAATTTATTAATACTCTTTTCATTTAGAGCAAGGCTGAGGATCATTATTTTAATATTCAGGAAATCTTGAACAGACAAAAAAATGCAGCTAAAGAAAGCTTCTTTTTTTTTTAATGTAAATCCGAAATAATTATAAATTTCCTTGTATATTCAATCATTTTTGACAGCAATATAAACTAGAAATATGTAACTGAAGATTTAATGTTTCTTATTCGCATAGTAATCATTTGTGATTTTATAAGTATAAAAATGTATTAGCCACAAATTTTTCAGTGTATTTGCCCTAACTAAAGATGCAAAATAAAAAGATTATTAAATTTATTATAATAATTCTCTTTGTTTGATGTTTTCTTTTTTCTCATTTTTCTCATTTAAATAATCCCTTGCATCTTAGTGGGTTTATTTGCTTTGTTTGAGGTGGAACTAATAAAATAAATCAAGGTTTTTATTATATGGACTGTTGACAAAAATGCTAAAATCCCTCGTTTTACATTACCAGTATTATTTCAGTGAGCAGAATGAGAAAGGTCGTGTCTCGAGGAGGGACACCGAGATTTAAATTGTCTCTTGATTTCCTATACGAAAACTAGGATTTAAACTGTACTTCAATTATTTACTTCGCTTATCTAGCACAAGACAGCAGAGTTTGAAACACACAATGAAGTTTGAAGTGGTAGAGGGGTGCTGGTCATTGCCTAATATGGCGAGACACCCATTAGCTTCATCTATCACGAGACCATAAGTAATGATCGAACTCGCTACTAAAATTAATGAGGTGAAAGATTAGCTTGTTAGCAAATGCCATCGATGATGAGAAAACACCCAAGTTAGCATCGTCTATTATGTTAGGGGGAAGCATGTCGTGAGGACTGAACTTGTTACGCGCGTCTGTCAATGGTCCACAGAGCCGTTCAGTTATAAATTATCAATTTATTTAATTTATAATATTTGGAAGAATTTAGTGGGGAGAAATGCAAATAAAAGAACAGCTTTCCGAAAGACAAGATGGTGATTGGCGTTGCATTTAAATTGAAAGAAAGGAATGAGTGATGTGTATTTGAACTTAGGCAGGAAAAGAAAAAAATGTTTTTTTATTTCTCTGATGGTTAATATAGGCAACAACCTTTGTTAAAGACGTTTTTTGGCTTTTTTTATTTTGTACATTTTTCAATTTTTTTCAATTTTTTTTTTATAAAGACTGATTTTTTCATTATTTCAGTGATGATATCCAACACTTATTTCACTTGTCATTTTCTACCAGAGTACTGAGAGACAGGAACATTTCGTTGGAAACAAAGAAAAGAGTACTAAATTGTTACGTTATATATATCCTTCAAAATGACATCGAATAATGAAGGAAGGACTCGAAGCAACTAAAGTGTGGTTCTACAGAAGGATGCTGAGGATACCATGGACCGAAAATGTGAGCAACGACGAGGTTTTAGAGAGGATGGAAACGAAATGGAAACTGATATTTAACATCAGGAAAAGACGGCTAAAGTTCTGGGACATGTATTGAGGAAGAAGGGCTTCGAGAATTTGATACTCGCATAACGGATAGAGGAAAAGAGTGTCATGGAAAATCAACGCGTGACGTATTTGATGAACTTGAGCAAATGGGCAGCGGAGTAGAGTTAAGGAAGAGTATCAAGAGAAAGGGTGCTAAAAGCTATAACGAATAGGGATATGTGGAAGGCCATGATTGCCTACGTCCTGAAGGGACACGGCACATAAAAGGAGGTAGTAGAGAAGCAAAAAATCTGAAGGCGAGAAATGCCAGAAAGGAAACTATTAGAATAGAACATACGGTTGCATCAAGTAAATTCAACAGTAACACGATGAGGACTAGTTGCCAAATTAATAGAATGCTTAAATTTAAGTAGTTGTGGCACCAAGGGGTAAAGCTTATCTGGTTGATGTTTAAGTAGCAGTATTTTTTTTGTAGCTTCTCTTTTTCTCATCTCTCCAATACGAGAAGGTAGATGTCTGGGCAGGCAGATGCGAGAAAATTTTTTGAAAATGATAGACTGAGTATGTGTGTAATGATGAGGTGTTGGAAAGAATGGCAACGAAAAGAAAATTAATAGTGAGCATCAGGAAGAGACAACTGAAGTTCCTGGGAGATGCAATGAGGAAGGAGGGCTTGGAGAACCTGATACTGACAGGCCAAATAGAGGGGAAAAAGAGACAGATGAAGGCAGCGGATAATATATTTGAAGGGCCTGAGCAGGTGGATAACAACGGGGGTTGCGTGGTGCAACAGGAGAAAACGTACTAAGGGCCACCAAGGTTGGGAAACGTGGAATGCCATGATTGCCTACGTCCTGAAATGACAGGGCACATAGAAGACTGAAACCGAGATGCCAGGTCAGGGCTAATAAAGTTGCTGATTCTTCTTTGGATTTTATCAAGAATCTAAATATACGGCAGGAGCACTGGACTATGTGACAACAATACTCAAAACATGGATGAATGGTAGACCTATAAATTTGTAAGACAGATTCCGTAGAGAAAAATTGACTAGCATGACACAGTAAACCAATTTTCTTATTTAAGATAGATTCAAAGGATAAAATTGTCTAGCACGGAACAGTATTCATTTTTAGATTCAATCAGTTACCATCATGGCTTTAAAACTGGTGAATCTATAAGATATATATTCTTTTTGTGCTCATTTCAGGTTACCTCAGAATTATGTTGTTCCGGATAGAAAATCGATACTGCTATGGATTGAAAATTTCAGGGCCACAGATTCAGTGCTTAAAAGAAAATCGCCCGAAAGACCTCGAAGCATTGGAACTCCAGAAAATGTCCAGGCTTTAGAAATCATCTACAACAGTGTATGGCGAATAGAGGCTACCATTTGGAGGATGTCATTTTTAAAACCAAACTGTAGCCCTTTGTTTAAACAACAATAGAATAATATTTTTAATAGCAGTTATCTTGGTCTTTTTGTAAACCTTTAAAATGTGGAAGATATTTTTGCCATACACTACATTGTCATGGGTTACTGAATGATAAAAAGGAAAAAAAAACCTACTTTGTTCCATCTCTATCAGAGACTTCTTCAGACTAATAATGATTTTTGTTGGAGGAAACTGACAATGCAGGATTTTTCCCCATTTTGTCATTTAGTTACCCATAATTAGTTTGATATCCAGGTTTGTATATTGTAATCTTCCATACGGCAGTGAATGCGGGACAATATCATCGAAAATGAGGACAAAACTTGAAGCAGCGGAAATGTGGTTCTACAGAAGGATGCTGCGGATATCGTGGACTGAGCATGCAAGCAACGATGAGGTGTTGGAAAGAATGGCAACAAAAATGAAATTAATACTGAGCGTCAGGAAGAGACAACTGAAGTTCCTGGGAGATGCAATAAGGAAGGAGAGCTTGGAGAACCTGATACTGGCAAGTTAGATAGAAGGAAAAAGAGACAGAGGAAGGCAGCGGATAACATATTTGCAGGGTCTGATCAGGTGGATGACGGAACGGGGGTTGCGTGCTGTAACAGGAGCAAACATACTAAGAGCTACAAGGGATAGGGAGACGTGGAGAACCATGATCGCCTACGTCCTGAAGGGACAGGGTGCATAGAAGAAGAGGAAGAATCTTCCATGTTATATTATCAAATATTCTTTCTGATTCTTTATATGAATTTTAACAAGAATCTCTAAATATACAGCAGGAACACTGCACCATTTTTTTTTATCGTTTCATCCCGAGCAAGATATTTCTCTGCCACTATTGCGCAGGGGGTTACATAGGAGGGTATTGATGAGAAAGGATGGTTAGATATAGGAATTGTCAGAAGGAGGGTGATAGACGAGTAAAGATACCGAGAATGAGGGTTGGGTAGATGGTGAGAGTGTTTAAGAGAATAGATGCAAGTTAGTGTGATAGGAGGTGTCTATTGACCTTAAATTTAAACTACTGGAGATTGTAGCTGTCGAGGAAGAAGGCATGTGGAAGGGAATTCCATAGGCGGGTAGCGCGAGAAAAGAAGCTGTTGAAGTAGAAATTACGGTTACATCTTATCTGTTTCACTGTAAAGTCAAGACGCCAGGTCAAGACCAATAATTTTGCTGATTCTTTTTTGGATTTTAACAAGAATCTAAATATACAGCAAGAACACAGGACCAGATGTGGCAGCAATACTGAAAACAAGGACGAATGGTAGATTTATAAATATGCAAAATAGATTCTGAAGAGAAAAATATATCTAGCACGATACAATGAACAGAATTTCTTAATAGCAGACCTAGCAGTTGATTCAATATAGTATTTCTACCTCATGTCAACCGAGAATATTAAACCGAGAAAGTGCAAAGAATCACTCAAATGGAGGTTAGCATCAGCCATACTAATGTGAGGCAGGTGATTTGGAGCCAAAACCAAGCTTCTTTATGCTGGCCATAAAAATGAATGAAACCTTTCAAATTGATTTCGTGCGAAATAACATCCCGGTTGTAGATATAGTGAGGGTAAAGAAGTGGGTACCGTGGGGAACGAGGGTAGATTTTTTTTATAATATATGCAAGCCTGAGATGTAAGAATAATCGAAAAGTAGTTAAGAAGAGAGATGTATTGTACAGGGATGTGGTTTTGGTGCAGTGGGATGAAGATGAGTCTTGACTGAGTATAGTAAGGAGGTTGATTTCGATTTGGCTGTAGAGGGACGTAGTGTCAGATAACAAGAGAACTTTGTTTCGGTGTTTAACGACCTAGCAATCCTTATGGGATCATTTAAGGTCATAACCAATGATTTTTGGGTAAGGTTATTTTTTATTTTTACAACATTTTTCTTTTCGAGTATCTAAATTTATTAGAATTGGTTTTTAAGAGCAGGGTCCCCAAGTCCTACTCTTGTTATTTAATCCATAACTGGAGGGAAGTGACGGATTAATACCTTTCCTAAGGGTACCAGTGCTTAAGTGAATGCAGGGTATTCAACTGGAATTCGAACTCGGCTCACCAATTTCTCTTTCCGAGCCGATATCCACTGCACCACAACGCACATCCGTCACTATACGCTTACAGCACCTGGTATTCCCAAGCGGTCACCCATCTAAGTACTGACCAGGCTCAACGTTGCTTAACTTCGGTGATCGAGCGAGAACCGGTGTATTCAACGTGATATGGCCGTAAGCCAACAAGAGAACTAAGTGAAAAACGTGAAGAAATATTGAGCGTGTAAAGAATAAGAGAGCGGAAGGAAAGCTGTAAAAATCAAGCAGAGCTTCAGACGCCGAACTTTTAAAGGAGAAAGAAACACTGAATCTTTATTGGCTTGATTTCAGTGAGGTTATTCAACCTATCTGATAAATTGGGTAGAGGTTAGGCTAGCTTAGTTTAGTCTGACACAAGGCCACATCAAATAGCAGGGTACCCATTGGCAATTGAAACCCTCTTTATGCTTTGGCATTCATTTCTAAAAAAATACAACACTCCCTGATGTCTGCATATTTTTATCGATGCTCTATTTTGTTTACGTTTTTAGAAGTTTTGCATGAAAATAAAACATTTTAAAACACTTAAAAAAACATTTTTGTAAAAAGGCATCTCCCTTCAGGAGGTAGGCGATCATAGCTCTCTACGAATTCCTTTTCTTATTATGAGCAAATTGGGATTTTTTTTTGGGGGGGGGGGGGAATACAGTAAACAAGTTCTCTTTTTTCTTCTTCTCTTAGATTGGTTATCAGCCAAGACTAGATAGCTCAGATTTCTCTGTTATTAACTCATGACTAAGTCAGGAGGAAGAGAAGTATTCATACCTTTCATAAGGATATTTATTTGGCACTGAACACAGATTTCAAGCTGACTTTCAGATTCTTTTCTTTAATTAAAAAAAAAGTCATAATTAAATGTCAGTAGTTCTACTAAATAACCATATGTTGGCGAGACCACGTTAAAAAATGGTCCTGTTTGAAATCCTATATAATAAAAATTATAATAGATAAGTATTTAATTCTTTGATATCATTCCATGATATGTTACTAAAGGATCAGATTTTCTAAAGTCTTCTCCACTGTTATGAAGTGGAAAGATTATATTGAATTGATAGGCCTGCTGCTAGGGAAGTTTGTTCACTGTGTCGAACTCGAATGTTTTTTTTCCTGAATACATATCTTACACATAAGTTTGCCATTTGTTCATGCTTTTGCTGCCACATATGGCCCTTTGCTTCTGCTATATATTTAGAAATTATTATAGTCACTTTCCCATCATCGTAATGTTTCACTCCTTTTTTTCAATTGGTTCACACTCCACCCATGTCTATTGAACAGGTGAAGAGGCTCATCCCTTGTTCCCTGTTTAGGATGTGGTTTCCGGCTTTCTCTTTTCCAATCTTTCACCCTTTTCTTCTTTTTTTTTTTCAATTGGAGTAGATAGACTAAACTATCGCCAGGTTCACACACCACACACGTCATTGAACAGGTGAAGAGGCTCATCCCTTGTTCCCTGTTTAGGATGTGGTTTCTGGCTTTCTTTTTTCCAATCTTTTCACTCTTACGTAGCCCCCTGCGCACCAGTATCGTTACCGCCTTGCTCTGGGTGATATGATTAAAAAAAAATGTAACTTTTTTTATAAATAATTTTGTGTTTTGATGAACTTTCCACTATGGTACCTAGACTTTTCGAATTTAGGCACCGTACTAGTTGTGGTGCAATGGATCGGAGTGAAAAATTGGAGAGCAGAGTTCGAATGCCAGTTGAATACACTTACGCGTAAATAGCCTTTGGAAAGGGTCTTAATCTATCTCTTCTCCCTCCAGCTATATGTTAAATAGCAGGACAGATTAGATTCTATAATCTTGATTGGCAACCAGTCTATCGCAGAAAGAAATAGCAACCTACTGCCGGAAAATCTTCTGCTTGGTCAGTCATGGATCGAAAGAGACATGATCACCCAAGCAAGAGGCACCCAAGCATACATCACGCATGGCACTTCATATCAGAGCTATAAAAAATTGATTTCAGCGTCATTTGTGTCTGTAAGACCGCGTTTAAAGTCTGCACACCACCTCTTAGCCGTTGATTCCGACAGAACAGAGTACGAGTAACACTTATCAAGGCATAAATATCGCATTCCTTGTTTCAGTGTCCTTGACAAAGCCACACTGTTCTTGTTCTATTTCCGGTCTGATTCTGCGTCGCGCTCTATTCATCAGGATTCGGACAATGAATTTCGTTATGTGGCTCATCAAACTGCAGAGTTCGCATTTCATTGCGCCTGACATCTTAGGCAGAGCTATAAAAATTGATTTTAGCGTCATTTGTGTCTGTAAGACTGCGTTTAAAGTCTACACACCACCTCTTAACCGTTGATTCCAACTGACTAGATCGGCAGCAAGGTCTCATCATCTTACAGTTGAAATGGCTAGATGTAACCTTAAGTTCTATGCTATCAGTTTATTCCTCCGCAATTCTCGCTTGTGGAACTCTCTTCCGGCTTCTTGCTTTCCAGCTAACTTCAATCCTCAAAAATTTAAATGCAAGGTCAATTGTTATCTACTCTCTTCTTGATTTATCTTCTTTATTGTTCTCACTCTTTAATAATATTTAATTTTTACTTATTTTTTCATACTCAGTAACCCTTTGCGTTTTAATAGCTTGAATGCCTTGCTTGTGATTAAATGATTGAAAAAAGAAAAGAAAAAAAAGCATACGAAGAAAAACCTATTGTAACATATAAAAGCTTTCACATCTACTTGTGTTCTACTCTATTATTGCATTCATAGTGTCCATCTTTGCTCCGTCTCTTTGTCGTTGCTTCCACTCTCTTCTTCTTTGCCCCCGCCGTTTGTCATTGTATTTGCGCTCTCCTTCTTATCTCCCCTCGTTTGTCATTGCTTTCATGTGCTGTTTCTTTGCCCCCTCCGTTTGTCATTGTATTTGCGCTCTCCTTCTTATCTCCCCCTCGTTTGTCATTGCTTTCATGTGCTGTTTCTTTGCCCCCTCCGTTTGTCATTGTATTTGCGCTCTCCTTCTTATCTCCCCTCGTTTGTCATTGCTTTCATGTGCTGTTTCTTTGCCCCCCTCCGTTTGTCATTACATTTGCGCTTTCCTTTTTTTATTCCCTTTCACACTCTCAATTTTTGTTCCTCCGTTTGTTATTGCATTCGCCCTCTCCTGTTGTCACGCTCTCCTTTTTTGACACTTTCCTCATTTGCTCCCCACCGTTTGTCATTACTTTCGCACTTTCCACATTTGCTCTGCACAGTTTGTCATTGCTCTCACGCTCTCTTTTTTTGCTTCCACCGTTTGTCACTGATTTCTCATTGTCCTTCTTTACTCCCTTCATTTGTATCAGGTTCTCTAAGCCTTCCTTCCTCATTGCATGTCCCAGGAACTTCAGCTGTCTCTTCCTGATGATCTGTATTAATTTCCTTTTTGTTTCCATCATTTCTAGGACCTCATCATTGCTCACATGCTCGATCCATGATATTCGCAGCATCATTCTGTAGAACCACATTTCAGTTGCTTCAAGTTTTTCCTTCATCTTTGATGATATTGTCCTGCATTTACTGCCATATTGAAGCAATCAATATTGCAGTAAACACATAGCAATCCAGTACAATCTCTTCCTTGTTTCTTGCGAAATTGTCCTGTTTCTTAATATTTTACTCAACTTCTGGAATGCTTCTTTCACCATGCCAAGTTGCCTTCGGATCTCAGTGTCGCACTTTCCGTCTTCTGTTATAACACTTCCCAGGTATTTAAAATTTTGTACCTGCTTGATTCTAGTATCCCCGAGAATCTATCAACTATAAAAAAAACTGTTAATCTAAACTTATTTATAAATGGAACTTTGTGTGTATGTATCCGTTACTTATAGATTCCGAAACGGCTGAACTGATTTTCTTGAAAATTTATACAGTTGTACTATAAGCGTCTGTGAGTGTTTTGTGTCGAGGTATTTCTGAAAAATATCGAAAATCGATGATCAAAAAATTTGATTATAGAAGGAGTGGTCCAATTTTAATCAAATTTGATACACTCATAGACAAAGACATAAGAAACGATATTCAAAAGTTTCTAGGTTGCAGTTCTTACAATAGTGCAGAAAATTTGATATCGATACCAGGAAGTCAAAATTTGACTTACATCCATTTATTTTTCTTTCAGTCTACAGTTTTGCTTTAACTGGAAACAACTATTGCTTTTTAGTCTTTTGTGCCAACGTCCAAAGAGTTTGATCTCCAGGACCATGGATTAGTTTTAAAGCTTTCATTACACCCGAGCAACGCTGAGCTATACTGCTAGTAATATAGATAAACCTATGACTGCTGTAGTGTCATAGATGTATAAGTGACAAATGATGTGGCGATTGACTTTACAGAATCAGATGCCAAAGTGACACTGGAGAATTGTATTGAAAACTTGTCAGTCAGTTGTACCAGAAATAAATTTCAAGTTTGGAATAAGGGAAATGTATAAAGAAATTTGAAAGATATTAATTTTGTTATCGTTAAGAAAATTTAGTTAAACTGCATGTAAACTGTAATTTCTATGCTAACAGATGTTTTTTTCTTTCACATGTGGAACTAATCTTCTGGCTTCTTATTTTCCTGTCAATTTTGATCAGCCAAAATTTAACTGTGCCCAGTAAATGATAATGGTTATATTAGCCGTTTCTCTACAATGAAACATTTGACATTCATTCACTGAGCAGCCAGTACTGCTTCTAGTTGAAATTTATGAAATCTTTCTTTTGAAACAATTTTTCAGGAAAATAGGTTTCTCAAGTCATTGGCATTCCAGTATTGATGAGGGAGGTCTTTTTTCTAACCTTTTATTTGGAGTAGTGTGGGACATCGACATCTTGACTATATCATTATTTTTTTTCTTCAAGTTACATGTGGTATCCATTTCAGTTGTTGAAAGTCCTCAAGTGACATCTTTTTGCTATTTTGTGGTTCTGTAGCACCAGTCCACAAGGTTCAAAGCAATGTAGGCTTTGTCAAGACCTACAGACCTCATTTGCTTAAAGACATATTTAGCCACTGATCTGAGAAAGCAGTAGTCAAGCTGGCTACTCTTTTAATATTAAGAATAGCTCTAGCGTGACATAGGACAATAACTGTTTAACTGGCCTTTGTGAGTTTGTGCCTCACTGGGTTCTACAGTTAAACTAGCTTAGAAATTATCATTCTAGATTAAACGTATTAAGATCAGCCTGATTTCTGAAGTTCACGGAAGAATTAAATTTTTATTATTTAAGATATCTTTCAGATTGGTACTTTTAGTTATGTTTCTAGCCTGTTTTAACCATTGTGTTTTTCAGGTTGTGCTTTAATTGTTGTTGGTTTGGAATAAGAATTTGGAGAACCGAGTTTAAATTCCAGTTAAATTAGTTTCATTCACTTTCATCCAAGTACTTTTGGGAAAGGTATTAATTCATCTCTTCTCCTTCCAGCTATGAGTTGAATAGGACAGATTGGATTCTATAGTCTTGGTTGGCAACCAGTCTACTGCAGAAAGTAATGGCAACCTAAAATCTTCTGCCTACTCAGTCATTGATCAAAAGAGATATGATCACCCAAGCATTTATCATGTATGGTACTTGATTAACTGATTGTTCTTCAGGTGATGGTACTGAGGGACAAATAGTAATTATACCCTTCAGCATTATGTTACTGTTAGTCTTTCTTTATGACAGTGAATGCTGGACAATCTCTTTGCAGATGAAGCACAGACTTGAAGCAGGAGAAATGTGATTCTATAGAAGTATGCTGAGAATACCATGGACTAAACATGTGACCAATGATGAAGTTTTGGAGACAATACAACAAAAAGACACTTATACTTAATATCAGGAAGAGACAGTTAAAATTTATGGGGTGCAATGCAGAAAGAGGATTTGTAAAGTTTGGTACTCTCAGGACAGGTTGAAGGTATGGGATCCTGCAGTCAACAATGCATAACCTACCTTGAGTGAATGAATGGCAGATAAGGGTTTGGAAGAGATGGCAAAAAATAAAAAGTTATTAAGAGCTACTAAGGTCAGAGAATAGTGGAGAGCCATGATTGCCAATATCCTGAAGGGACGCAGCATATAGAAAACTAAAAAGAAAAATTGTATGGATTGATAAATCTGAACCTGTTTAAACTGGCATAACATTTATGGAATTAAAAATTAGTATTAAAATTCAGTTTTCAACCAGCAACAAATAGTAGGTTTAAGGCATTTCCTGATGTGTTCAGTTTATGAAAGAACCATCAGAAATGTTCCAAGTGCCCACCTTATTTCAAATTAGATCTGCTCACTCAATACAGAAAAATCTATATAAATAAAACTGAATACATGTATCTGTGTGTTTCTGCATTGATTTCTATTAACATACAATTTCACATTTTTCATCTGATTTGTTTCAGTACTTATACACCCTTTGCAAATTGATTATTCTACACAACAAAGAAAATTGTACATGGCTCTTCAGATCTTTGTTTTAATTTCTTATTTTCAAGTATTTTTTGTTAACGATAAGTTCAACTCAGTAACTTTTACATGGAGAATAAATCTTTAAAAAATACCAGAGTTATCTCCTGTATTTAATGTCTGCAAATGTGGGTCATATAAAAAAACGTAGATTTATCCTCTTCTCATCTCATGCAATCCTGGGTACTTAATGTTAGTACATAAATGAAAGCCTTGTGTCTGATTTGTTATGGAAATTCTCCTGTGTGTTTTTCTTTTAATCTTATATTTTAAATTTGGTTGAAACCAAATGTATCTAATTTAAGTTTAGCAAATAAGCGATGTAACTTTTTATGGCATTTAGTTTTTAATATATTTAGAAAGAAAATTAAATTCCTCTTTTTTCTTTCTTTTTAGTGGAAGATTTATTGCTATTGTCAGTTTCTATAAGTGGAAAGGTTAAAAAGAGTTTGCAAACAATATGTCTATGTTCTGTGATGAGTTTTATGGGAGAAGAATGAGTTAAAATTAGTTTACTAGCAAAACAATTTTTTTTTTAAAAATTTGTTTTTGATGTTAGGAAATTGAGAATTTTCATGTGCATTTCTTATGCAACATGATTTTTTTCCTGTTTAATAGTGGGGAGGACAAAAGGTTGTCATGAGAAGTTAATTTGTTTTGGATTAATTGGTTAAATGGCTACTGATTTTTCTTTCTTTCATATATAATCTTTTACATAGAAGTCAGGTGAATTATGGGAATGCTTAAAGTCAAATAGTAAAAAAACAAATTGTCTATGTATGCTTCTTATAATAGGCTTGTGATAGAAATTCAAGAGAGATTAAAAAAAAACAATAATAGTGATAATAATATTCAGATTTTTAAAATCATGGCCAAAAGGCTTACTAATATACAATAAATTTTATTATATATTATTGTTTCACTCCAAACAAGGCAAGAATGCCACTAATGTGCATGGGGTTATTATAGTGAGAGAAATGAAAGGAAAAAAAATCAATGTACAGAGATGTTGAAGAAAGGATAAGAGAAAGATGGGAATCACGGAGATAGAAGTATATATATATATATGTATAGTACTTTTTTTTTTATTGCAATGGTTTATAAAAGCATTATACAAAAATTTGTTTCAGAACAATACTGTTCTTTTTCAGCAAATAGTTTAAAATAGATTGTGAAAATGACTTATTTAGAAAATATAAGATGAATTCATGGTTATTTAGAAATTGAAGGAGTAGATAGAGAATATGCTTGTAGGTGTATCAATATTGTTCAATAAAAAATAGAATTAAGTAACTATAGAGTTAAATATTTGGTTCATGAAAGGAAGCAGAATTGTCTAGTGTCAAGGCATGTCACTTTTTAATTTTGTCTGGGTAAGATATGTAGTGAAGCCATACAATTAATTAAATGAATAAACAATAATTTCTAACAGCAGGTTAGGTTGTTTTTCTTAATTTGATTTTGTACTACCTCATGAGTAAAGGGGCTGGAATGTTTAGGTTAGAATTAAATAATTATGATATACTAAAGCATATTGCAGTTAAGAAAACCAAATAAGTATTATGTGGATAATTTATTTTAGTAAAACAATTTTTAATTTATAAGTTATACTGGAGCATAAGTTATAAATAGAACATTGTATTTACTCAAATTTTAAAGAAAAATATTTTTTCTGGGTAAGATACATAGTGGGACCATAAATTTTTTAAACGGGTAGACAGTAATTTTTAACACCAGGTTGGATTTTAGGTTTTTTTAAAATTAGATTTTGTACTACCTCTGTTATATACCAATAAACAGACCAACACGCATATATATAAAAATATGACTTGTGTTTTTATTAGTGACCGATCGATGGACCGTGTGGCCTAGTGGCAGGAGTGAGAGAGCGCGCTTCTAATTAGTGGGCTTCGACGTGGTGACGGGGGTTCGACGGGAGCTGGCCTCTCTGCTTAACTCGTCTAGCTTCTTCTTCGACTTCTCGAGACTGGTCTGTCGAGACTGACTTCTTCGACTTCTCTGTTTCGACTTCTGACTTCGACTGTGACTCGACTTCTTCTGTCGACTTCTGGAGACTGTCAAAACTGATTCGCAAGACTGTGTTTTTCGCAGTCTTTATATATCTTCCAAAACCGGGGACTCGTTTCTTCCGGTTTTGCCTTGATCACGCGACGCCTACGCGACGCCTACGTAAATTCTCAGAGACACCTGTTCTGTCTGCCTCTTGTGGCCATTTCCGCTACTACCGGAAATAAGGTCAAACAACCATCCGTTCCTTTCAACGGCCGGAAAACGCCCCCGCTTGTATCAGCTTCCTTCTTCGGGTGGGGCCAGATTATTATATTACACCTCTTGAGTAAAAAATGTTCATGAAATTTTGAAATGTTTAGAATCAGAAATGTTTAGGTTATAATTATAATTATAAATAAGTATAGCGTACAAAGGTATATTGTAGTTTTAAAAAAAAAAATATTGTGTGGGTCATTTATTTTAGTAAAACAATTTAAAATTTTTAACCTATATTGGAGCATAAGTTATAAATAAAACATTGTAATTAATTAAATTTTACAGAAAAATATTTTTGATGTTTAAAAAATATTAAAAAAAAAATCTTTAAAATTTAATTAATTGCAATGTTTCATTTATAACTGATGCTCCAATATAACTTAAAAATTAAAAACTATTTTACCAAAATAAATGATCCACACAATACTTAATTGGTTTTCTAAACTATATTATACTTAAGTATATCATAATTATTAAATCCTGATCCTAAACTATACATTACACCTCTTTTACTTATAAAACCTAATAAAAAAACTCCAAAAACCCTGGTTTAGCCTGCTATTGAATATTGTTGTTGGTCCCACAATATATCTTACCCATCAAAATAACTCTTTAAAAATTTAAAAAACTAAAATGTTTCATTTATAACTTATGTGCCAATATAACTTTAAAATTAAACATTATTTTACCAAAATAAATGACCCACACAATACTCAATTGTTTTTCTTACTACAATATACCTAAGTATACCATAATTATTTAATACTAGTTCTAACCTAAACATTCCAGCCCCTTTACTCTTGAGGTAGTAAAAATATATAATTTTTTATAAAAAAAAAACCCAAATCCAACCTGCTGTTAAAAATGATTGTCTGCCCATTTAAAAATCTATGGTCCCACTATGTCTTATCCAGACAAAATTAAAAAGTGACACGTCTAGACACCAGGCCATCCTGCTTCCTTTCACAACCCAAATCTTAAAGCTTCATAGTTATCTAATTCTCATTTTTGATTGAACAATATTGACACACCTAAAACCTTTTCTTCAACTACCACTCTGTAATTTTCTAAATAACCATGAATCCATCTTATGTTTTCAAAATAAATCATTCACACCATTTATTTTAACATATTACCTGAAGAAGATCAGTATTGTTCTGAAACATGAAAATTCTTGTGTAGTGATATAAGGCTTTTATAAACCATTGTAAAAGCAAACTTATGATATATATATATATATATTTAGAGTATTGAGGCAGCAGATAATTTTCTAAACATATAATGTTAAATATAACATAATAAATGGCTGCTTTTGTAGTGATATTATAACATAAATGTTATAAATTCTAAATATATATATATATATATATATATATATATATATATATATGCATAGACCAAAAATATTCGGTAAAATTTCAGAAGTACTACCATTGCTATTCCCCTTCAAATTTATCCAAAGTAGCATTATATCGGTGCAAAAGTATGTGCTGAATTCAAATCCAGTGTAATTTATCGAAAAAAATTACACATATTTTCATTTTAAAAAAAAACCCAACTCCATCTTTAAATTGTATACCAAAAAATAGAAAAATGGCACATTACTTCCTTAGGCGGAGGTAAAGAGGGGACGCAGCCTGTCATTCTGCAGTTAGTTACATGTCTACGTCAGAGTTACGGGAGAGAAGAAGGGCATGGTTTGTTTTTCAAATGGATATTTAGATAAAAAAAGGTATGTTTTTTTTTATAAATTGCACTTGATTTGAATTCAGCACATACTTTTTCTATCATACAATGATACTTTGAAGGGGAATAGCAACAGTAGTACTTACGAAATTTTACCAAATATTCTAGTACAATTTATTTGGTGAATTCGCTCCGTTAACATCTCATTAAAAATTACCTACTTGATAAACCTGATGACCAATGCACTTTGCCAGGTCTGCAATCTGAAGATATGCTACACATGAGTGAATATGTTGGAGAGTAGAACTCAGTGTACTTCCTGCTCTCCTCTTCTACTGTGACAATGAACTGCGCCTACTTATAAATATGACAAGTAGCCACATTAGAGGAGGATTTGAGTTGTATCTGGCTTATTCAAGTCTTTCTATTCAATGTATGGTTATTTAAGAAGCCATTTCTTTGCTTCCTCTACTTAGAGATAGAGTTTCAAAGGAACAAGAGATTAAGAGCACTGTTCCTAATTCTCAGCTATTTCAAACAAAGACAACATTACAACAGTATACCTCTCCAACTTTCAACTCAGATATCAGTAGACAGTGGGTACAAGTGAAAGGTAACGTTACGCTGCTCAATTATGTAGTAACATTAAGACCACACCCAGTCATGGGACTGATGTTCTTGGTGGACTATGTGTGATTACATTAATTACTGTGGTTGAGCCACCTTACTTTTTGTATTTATTGTTTTGACATATTTTGCTAAATCACTGTTTCCCTTTGCATTAAATAGGAACCAAGTCAGTTCCTCTAAAATAAGAGCACTACTCTGGTAAAATTTAATATTTCATCTTTTTTGTTTTTTAATAGAAAATTTTCTAATTACAAATATTGATTAAAATTCAATTGAAAAGTTTTGGTTGACTTGTTGTCTTATCTTGTTGTCCTCATTAATTCTGATTAAATGACAACTTACATTAATTTCATGCATAAAAAAATAAACAGAACAAAATGTCATTATGAAAAATCAAATCAACAGTTAATGAAATAATCAACAAAGCAATTAAATCAATGAACATTCACCCAAACAATTGAACATTTAAAACAAAAGAAAAAAATAGAAACATGAAAATGTTCAAGCATACTAAATATGGACCAAAATTACCAAAACAAATCTAACAAAGAAATGAAACAAACAACGAAAAAAATCTGACTTACTAAAATCATCTGGCCAAATCTCAAGTAAGTACTTGAGAACTTCAATGTGTTTTTTAAAGTCGAGATCGGCAGAAGTCGAGGGAGATGGACAGAGGAGGACCGGGCCAAAGCAAACGGCAAGATTATCCACTGTCATCTTATTTAGATCACTTTTTGAGGCAACTCGCTTTAAGTGATTCAATACCAAAGTCATTGTGTCCTGCAACAGAAAAAAGAAACATGAAGTTAAAATATACAAGTGAAACTCCCCAAACATAATGTAGACTAAACTATCACCCGGTTCACACTCCACCCTTGTCTATCGAACAGGTGTAGAGGCTCATCCCTTGTTCCCTGTTTAGAATGTGGTTTCCGGCAATCTTTTTTCCAATCTTTTCACTCTTATGTAGCCCCCTGCACATCAGTGGCATTACCGCCTTGCTTGTGGTGATATGATTAAAAAAAAAAAAAGGTACCAGTTTATACAGGAATGACTGTGAAGAACATCCTAATTCCCAAAATTATCAACAAATCATATAAATGCATGCTGGAATTTCTCTCTAACTAATAAAATTCTTGGTTTGCAGCTATATTTTAAAATTTTCTTGTTTTTGAAGTCAGAATGTTATAATCACTTGACTATATCCTTTTAATGTGTTAAGTTTTACTTTGTGAAGTTTTTGCCTTATTACTTTTTGCTTAGTTTTGACTTCATACACATACGTGTGTGTGTGTGTATTTGGTCAGCAATGCTTTTTTTTATATAAGTTTCATTGATTGACAGGGTACTGCAGTTAAGTTTTTTATTTAACTTTTCTTATGTTACAATTTTCTACTTCTCTGGAGATAAATCAAGTGTACTCTGTTCAAATGTTCTGTATGTCTGAGCACTTTTGGCTATACTTTTAGCCATTATCAAGGATGATTTTATTTTTACTTTAAACTGAATGTATTGTTTTACTTATATATCTAGAAATAGAGGAATGTTTTATTTTTCCTAACATGGTCAGCTGACTTTGGACATGTTCATTGTTGATGTTAACTGTAATACTTTGTTAGTGGTTCTTAATGAAACTTGTCTGTGTGTGTGTGTATATATATATATATATATATATATATATATAAAGGATACTTAGTGAGCTGACAAACCTACCAAGGTTTCACCTAAGCAGATCTTTCCCTGATGATCCACTTAGGTGAAACCTTGGTAGGTTTGTCGGCTCACTAGATATATTTTATTTATTCTGCTTTACTCACGTATTGAGCACTTTTTTGTTAGTTGATTACTCGTCTCGAGTTCTTTTCTTTGGTCTACGTTCTGACTCGGTCTGAATCCTTTTGGCTGATGTTCATGTGCTCAGCTCTTCCTTTTTTTATAACCATTTTTCCTTCCACGTAGATCCGCGGCGGGTTTTTCGGGACTTGTATAGTTATAAGTTTGTCTTATATATATAATGTATGTAAGGACCAAAATTAACAAAACAAACATAAAAGAAATTGAGCAAACAAAAAATCTGACTTACTAAAATCATCTAGCCATATATCCATATTTGGTTTTATTCATTTAATTTTGGGACTAAATTCTACTAAATTGTTGGTTTAAAGGCCGTTTTGACATCTAAAGTTTTCTGTTATACAGCTAGTGTCACATTCCAATGAAATATTTTTTTTTTTTGAAGTCCGTTACTCTTTGAATTCAGCCATTCTCTCCTCACTCTCCAATTACTGGACATTTGCTTCTCTCTCTCTCTCTAAAACACACTGTTTATTTACTGGTAGCCGACATAAACTGGAAAAATCAGAGCAAATTTGGTATGACTTTAGAAATTTTCTCAACTTTCAGTGGCCCACATGTGGTAAGATTGAATTTTCTGCTAATTTATTCTACCATATTTATTTTTTTTCATTTAATTTTGGGACTAAATTCTACTAAATTGTTGGCTTAAAGGCCGACACACACACACATTCATATATAAATGTATGTATGTATATATAAAATGTTTGTAAATATAAATATATAATGTTGTTTACACACACACACACATATATATATATATATATATATATATATATATATATATATACACACATTTTTTTTTCATTTGTAAATGAGTTATTATGCAACACAGGTTTCTATCTTTCAGTGTCTTCAGGCAATTTACCCTTTTTGAAAAAAACCTTACAAAATCAGGATCTTTTATGAATGTACCAGTTTCAAAATTAGAAGAAATTACTTAAGGGTCTTAGAACATTTTCATCCATGATTGTATTATCCTAATAGGTATTTGTTGGTATGGTTACACTTAGTCATAATTCCTGTTCTTTCATTTAGTAATTCATTTCTTGTTTGGGGATAACATAATAGCTAAAATTTCTTTCTGGCACAGTCAATACATATATATGTGCATATATGTTGTTTATATATATATATATATATATGCAAACAACATTATATGCATGCATACATATATAAACACAAACATATATAATATGCAAACATTATATATATATATATATATATATAGGAAAAACTGCTAAAAAGTTGTAAGTTTAAAAATGTATTTTATTTCTATTATTATATATATACATATTTGATATTTCAGACCGGCCTCAGGCTTTCATCAGAAACAAATGATTTTAAAATTTAAACTAGAAGCGTTCATCGCGAGATGTTTACATCACATGATGTAGAAAGCGATTGTTTTTTAATATTTGTAAACATAAATCTATTTATGTTATATCTATATATATTCTCACACACTTATTCAAAATTTAAAAAATGATTACAAGAACCTCCAATCAAACAAAAAAATCAAAGACATTTTTGATAAACCACCCATAAATGCAATGAAACAAACACCCAACTTATCAGCTATCCTCACTTTTACCAAATATCTAAAAAATACAAACCTATCAGGGAATTTCAAAAGTGATAAATCTCATTGTTTAGTTTGCAAACATTTAGTAAATGATGCAGTATTTTCTATACCCAACACCAACATCAAATTACACCCACCACACCTCACCTGTGACAGCCAAAACATAATATATTTTCTCTTCTGTTCAATATGTCCAAATAGTGGATATATTGGTAAATCTAGAAACAGTTTTAGATTCCGTTTCAATAATCATAAACTAAGCATACGCCAAAACAACCCTTATTCACCCATAGCTGAACACTTCAATCAACCAGGACACGCATTAGAAAACTAAAAATGTTTACTGATAGATTCCGATTTTAGTTCTACATACTCACGCAGAAAGAAAGAAAAATACTGGATTTTAAAATTAAATACATATAGGCTAGGGTTAAATAGGGACTTAGATGTTTTGAATCTTTATAAATATTTCAATAGTTAAACATTTTTTAGATACACTTAAAAAATTTTCTTTAAAACAACATTTAAAAGTATTATTAGAGATAGGTTTATGTTTACAAATATTAAGAAACTCTATCGCTTTCTACATCACGTGATGTAAACATCTCTCGACAAACGCTCTCGCGATGAATGCTTCTACTTTAAATTTTAAAATCATTTGTTTCTGATAAAAGGCCGAGGTTGGTCTGAAATATCAAATATATATATAATAATAGAAATAAATAAATACTGTCAAAAAAAATACATTTTTAAACTTACAACTTTTTAGTAGTTTTTCCTATACATATTAAGACAGTATATGTGGATCATCATTATGCTATATATATATATATATATATATATATATAAAATGTTGTTTGTTTGTATGTTTACATATATATATTATGTTAATATATTGTATGTGTGTGTATGTATATATATATATATATATAATGTTTGTATGTTTTTATATATTTATATAATGTTGTATGGTTAGATCTTGAAGGCTGTCACAATGTGTTTAGTAAAATAAAGGGAGGTAAAGAATTTTTTGTGTATTACCTATTTATTATACATTAATATTTTGAGATCAAAATCTCATCTTCAGAATGGCAGAGGAGCATGTGTCTGTCCGAGTGAGTCCATGCTGTCATTAATTGTAGTGAGTGTGTGTGTGTGTGTCAGAGCATGTGTGTGTTTATGGTGTGTATATGTGTGTGTGATTTACAGTTGGGACCTTTTCTGATGATATCAATCTGCTTTAATGTGTGGTTTATCTAAGTATGTATGACCTGACTATTAGTTTGACTTTTGCCTAAGTTGAAAAGGATTTATTTTATTACTGTTGTTTTATCTATCTGCTTTATCTTGTGGTGTGTGAAAGGCACTGACTCACTTCTCTGCCATTCTGAAGATGAGATTTTGATCTTGAAATATTAATGTATAATAAATGGGTAATATCCAAAAACTTCTTTACCTTTCTTTATTTTACTAAACACATTGTGACAGCCTTCAAGATCTAACCATCCACCTAATACACACAATGCTTCAAGCAAATTACAAAACTTTATATATATATATATAAAAAAACATACAAACAACATTATATATTAATGTTGTTTGTGTATATATATATATATATATAATATTGTTTGTGTGTGTGTGTCTATATATATAGATGAGGAGATTTTAAAAAATTAAACTGAAAACAAAAAAGGCCATCAAATTAGATGAATGAAGGAGGGGTGGGAGGTTATTAGATTTTAAAAGAATTGTGTGTAGAGAATGATGCAGAAAATCTGTCAATGTGTAGCCATAGAAGACTAGACATGTCAAAAGTTTAAACCAGAAAGGAATAAGACAGTAGAATTTGTAAATACATACATAGCATAATGAAGAACTTTAAACTTAATGTAACAGTACAAACCAACATAAAAAAATGTTAACTTTCTAGACATTACTCAAGATTTAGTTAATAACGCTCGCCGTATGTAAACCATAATGCTAACTCTATCTACCTACATTCTAAATCTAATCACCCACCATCTATTTTTACACACACAACACTTTCAGTTGAACACAGAATAAACATCAATTCCTCCACTGAAGACATTCTCTATAAACACAGTCATTACTATAACACAGCTGTAAAAACAATGGCTATAAATGCAAGATATAAAATATCATAAGCAAAATAATAATAATACCAAACATAATCAAAATAGAAAAATAATTTAATACACACCACCATTTAACCAAATGGACAAAAAATTCCTTAATCTAGTTAAGAAATACTTCCGAACTAATAACCTCCTTAGCAAAATTTTTAATAAAAATACACTGAAACTTAGTTATAGCAGCACTGATAATCTTATGATAATAAAAAACACAACAATAACATTCTAAAATAACATAACAAAATTAAACATAACCAGCTTATTATAAATAACAAAAATATTCAGTTGAATACAGAATTAATAATGATTCCTCCACTGAAGACATTTTCTATCAGCATAGCCATTACTATAATACAGCCCTAAAAAACCGGCTATAATTGCAAAAATATTAAATATTATTAACAAATTATTCATAATATGAAATATAATTGAAAAAGGAATATAATTTGGTATACACCACCATTTAAGCAAATGGTTAGTACCAAGTTAGACAAATTCCTTAATCTAGTTCAAAAACACTTCCTAACTAATAATCCACTTAGCAAAATTTTGAATAAAAATACACTGAAACTTAGTTATAGCAGCACTGATAATCTTATGATAATAAAAAACACAACAATAACATTCTAAAATAACATAACAAAATTAAACATAACCAGCTTATTATAAATAACAAAAATAACACTAATTCTTTATACTTACAAACATTTTATATATACATGTATACAATTCTCTGGAAAGAGCTGTCTGGTGTTTTAGTTTAGGTTTAAAAAATGAGTGTCTATAGGTACAAAATCTGTTTCCATTCCCCCACAGAATTTCCAATGTAAACATTATATTTTTCTTATTTTCTTTAGAGAAAATGGTTGCCTTATATATATATATATATATATATATATATATATCTCCAGTAGATCTGATATTTGCTCTCAATTGGACAACTTTCTTTAGCTCTACAATTATGGAAGGGTTCAATAACAGATTTGTTGTTTATCTCATGGAAATATTTGAAAATATGGTTATTGTGTATTATGACATATTGTGTGGTTATAGTTTCTGTGGTTATTGTGTGGTTATGTTTTCTATGGTTATTATGTGTTATGGTATATTGTGTAGTAATGGTCTTTATGGTTATTGTGTGTGATGACATATTGTGTGGTTATGGTTTCTATGGTTATTATATGTTATGGGATACTGTTTAGTGATAGTTTGTATTGTTAAATATGATCCTTAGTTCTTAGATTTGGAAATTTTTGTACTTCTCTGAAAGAAACATGTCTGTTGCTTAGTCTTTCTTTGGGGTACGGGGTATTTTATTCACATTGCAATGTCTATATGACTTCCTCATATTTTTTGCAGTACAGATTATGAACAATATCTATTACATTGATAGAATTTATATCATCCAAAGAGCAAGCCTTCTGTGACCATAATTTATGATACACACTGGATTTAGCAAAGATGTGATTAAAGCTGGAATCAGGACATATACATATTACACACACACACAAAAAAAAATATTGTTAATAATGCACCGTGTTATTTGTAACAATCTTTTATTTACTGGGAAGATCTCCGTCGGTTGTTGATTCCTATAATTTCTAAGATGAAAAAAGAAACAGGTTTCTTTTGTGTTTCATGAATGCCAGTAATTTTATCCCCCCCAAAAAAGTTTCTTACATTTAGCAGTGCATTGCAATTATATATGAGTCAGGTTATTGACAGGACATTTCTTTTTAAATTATTTTCTTATTGAAGACAGTGTAGATAGAAAGATGCTTATTGTAATCTGATACAACCTTGTCATATTTGGTAATTTGGTTGCAATAATGAAGGTACTCATGTGCTGTGAAATCCTGAGTTTTGTTTTCTGTTACATGATGGTGTTTCTTTTGAGAAAGAACAAATATTAAAAACAACAACTAGGTTAAAGTTGTTAAAGCTAGATGATGATGTTATTCAACCTCAGTATAATCTCTGCTCTTAACTAAAAATATTAGCAAGAGTTAATATATTAATTCTAGTTCAGATAAATTGTTAGTTAACAACATGACTCTTCTAAAAAAATCTCAGATATAGTTAGACTAAAAAGTGAGATGAATACTTTCTGTTTGCCCAAATTCTTGAGTCAGTTATATTCAGTTCTCTAAGCTTGGGGATTTGACCCCAAAATTTTAGCATGTGTCTCATACCAGAATATATCAGCACTTCTTCTCCTCCCAAATATGGGTTAATTGATAAATAATTGTATCAGTAAAAATCATTTTCTCTAAAAGATTCTTCCTACCCAAAAAATATTTCCTGAATTTAACAAAAAAAACTGAAAAAGTTGATAAATCATAAAAAACTATTCAATCCATCAATAAGATAGTTCATAGAATATTATTTTCACTCAATGTTACACCAGGCTATCTAGGGAACCAGGTGTTAAGTTGAAGAGAGGTAACATCCTGGCTGCCAAATGAAGAATTATGTGCCGTCACTACTGCATCTGAAAAATTGTATTATTTATATAACACCGACTTCAGAGACGACAGACACTCAGACATTGCAGAGAAGAATATGAGGTCCATGTTTCAGATGAAGGGCTCTAAAGTTTCCCCACATGCACACACTGGCCTATTTACATTGTTCAGACTGTTGTCCTCATCTTTCTTGCCATATTCAAAACATTTCAGCTGTTGTATGCTTTGGCCTACTTCAGGTGATTGTAATTTTGAACTGAACCTTTTATTTCAATCAGAAGTGGTATGACTCATGGAATGAGAACAATCTACCTCAGTGATCAAAATAAAGAGTTCAGTTCAAAATTCCAGTCATCTGAAGTAGATCGAAGTGTACAAGGGCTGAAATGTTGCATATGAAGAGGACAACAGTTCAAACAATGTATATGATAATTATAAAGATTATCTCAAAAATATAGACAAATAATGAGAGAATTAATTTTTATCATATCATGAGACTGTATATCTAGTTCACTACACAATTGAGGTTTGAGTTTGAAAATTTGACAACATATTGGGCTTACAACAATTATGTTTAAAACTGATCAATGCAACGTCAAGTACCAAAATGTGTGACTGCTTGTAAGTACATAGGTCTGTCAACTTGAATGAGTGTGTGGTGCAATATGTATAACAGCTCAGAATGAAAAATTGAATTGCCAAGTTCAAATTCTGGTCAGGTTTATCATTTTCATTTATGCAGAAATACCTTCGTTAAAAGTATAAATCTATCTCTCCTTCCTGTCTATGGGTTAAGTAGTGGACTTGTATCTGAAAATCATTATTGTTCCAAAAAATTTCTAACAATTCAAAAATATGTTTTAGCTTTAAATAACCAACAAAATGTTGATAACTCATAAAAAAATTAACAATTTATTCCACCAATTTAATCTGATAATTCTTTGTATAATTAACATGTATGGTAACTTAATGATAAAAATTCTGTGTGATGTTTCGTTCTTTAGGACTTCATCAGACTAAAGTAATATTTTTATGCACAGACAGAAATTACTAAAGATGTTGAAATACTTTTTTCTTTTTAGACATGAGCACGTAATTCTTTTATGCCTTTGTTTTATCATTTTTTTATTAAGTATTCTACATTGAGATAATAAAAATAATAAAAGATCTGCCAAGAAAGGTGAAATATAAAAACCATGATGTATATTTAATGTGGATGATCTAGAAATTAAAGCATTTTGTATGCATTCTCACCTTTGTAAATTACTTTCTCTTTTAAATAGAGCAGCATTTTGTAAATAAAGATTATGGTCAGATACATAATGGTGAGTAACTAGTATATATTTTAATGTTTTATGTAAATTTCTCAAGGTTTCTTCTATGCATTAGTTATGGCAATCATTACAGGTGTAAAGTAGTAATAATTAATAATAAAAACAAGGATACATCTTTAAAAAGAAATTTCATTTCAAAGTTTAAAATTTCAACATTTCCAATATTTTTTGTCTACGTATAATTGTAACCAATGTTTGTGTTTTTATATTCTCCTCTCCTAACATAGTTCCATCAACAAAAACATTACTGATGGTTGGTTGTTTTTGTTTTATGGCACATCAACCTCAGTGGGTCATTTATTGCCAACTGAATTTTATTTATTTATTGCTGGTAATACCTTTTTCTTTCAACAATTTGTTGTTGCTTTTATACAAGTTTTGTGTCTCGTAATACTTTTTTCTTTTTCGAGTATCAAGATTCATTGGGATTTTTATTTTTTTTAAGGGTAGGGTCCCCAAGTTCTACCCTTGTTATTTAACCCATAACTGGAGGGAAGGGACGGATTAATACCTTTCCCAAGGGTACCAGTGCTTAAGTGAATGCAGGGTATTCAACTGGAATTTGAACTCGGCTCACCGATTTCTCTTTTTGAGCAGATATCCACTGCACTACAGCACACATCCATCACTAAATGCTTACAGCACCTGGTATTCCCAAGCGATCACCCATCTAAGTACTGACCAGGCTCAGCATTGCTTAACTTTGGTGATCGAGTGAGGACTGGTGTATTCAGCATGATATGGCTGTAAGCCCATTACTGATGGAATCCTAAAGATGAAATGCATCACACAGAATCTATCCTCTATTTTGTCCCAAATTTACTTAACATTGTTCTGAAATATAAAACTTTTTCTGTTATTTTATCCTGTAATGAACATATACAATCCTTCAAGTGTTTGCATTTGGTGACAGCATAGGATTCCAGATTCACAGCCATATAACAGCAGTAAAATGCCTACTGCCTCCAAGACAGTAACTATGGCCTTGCTGCTGAAATTCCTGTTTGAGAAGTCACATTTGAAAAGCTCTCCACTCCTCAGTGCTGTAAGGGCATGTCAAATATGGATCTCCTCTGTTAGTACATGACTTTCAGCAGACAGTGCCGAGAAAAGTGAATATGATTACATCTGTGAGGTTTGCATTCCCAACATGAAAACTCTGTTGAAGACATTTGAGAACAAATACCAAAATATGATTGGACAGTTTAATCCAAAGTCTACTAACAAATAGAGGAAAAAGAAAAAAAAATTGATCTTTGAATAGAACAAGAAACAAGATACTGTAATATAACAATCTGACCCCACCCGAGAGAACGCTGATGCAAGCGGGGGTGTTTTCCGGTCGTTGAAAGGAACGGATGTTTGTTTGACCTTATTTCCGGCAGTAGTGGAAATGGCTACAAGAGGCAAACAGAACAGGTGTCTCTGAGAATTACGTGGGCGTGCGTGGGCGAGGCAAAATCCGGAAGTCCCGGTTTGGAGATTATAAAAAGACCTTGGCGCACGGATTTCAATACAACGAGTATTGAAATTTTTCATTTGCTATAACTTAATTATTAACTTGTCTGTCATAATGATGCAAACTTAGATGAAACTGTTTGTGTAAATTTTTTTTTTTAATCATATCACCCCTGAGCAATGCGGTAATGCTACTGATGTGCAGGTGGGCTACATAAGAGTAAAAAGATAGAAGTGTATATATATAGATTATGTTCCACCTTAGAGAAATTTAAAACAGGCTATCATCGTGATGTGCATTGTGGTGCATTGGATATCGACTCGGAATGAGAAATCGGGAGCTGAGTTCGAATTCCAGCTGAATTGATTGCATTCACTTTCACGCAAATACCCTTGGGAAAGGTATTAATTCGTCTATTCCTTCCAGTTATGGGTTAAATAACAGGGCAGATTGGGTTCTATAACCTTGGTCAGCAACCAATCTACTGCAGAAAGCAATGGCAACCTACTGTGGGATAATCTTCTGCCCAGTCAGTCATGTCACTTTCGAGACATGATTGCCCAAGCGTGTATCACATATGGCACTTAACTGACTGATCATGGATGCATAAGATAAAATCCTTCAATTGGCAAGCTCACTGTCAGTTCATGCTATTTAAGTTTCAAAGCAAAACTTGCAGATATAAAATATTCAAGATCACATGACCCATTACAGTCATAGTTGCACCAAATGCACTCGTAGTAGTAGTAGTGATGTTTCTTAGGTAAGATGTCGATGTTTGTACTGCTTTTATAATATTGGATTTTTGAGGTTTTAACTGAAAAAAAATGTTTTTCTAAAATGAAGGATAAAAATTCAAGTTTACAATCTTATAGAATCCTTTATAACCCAGTGGTTTCCAACCATTTTTGAAGTCAAAAATTGTGTGTGGCCCATGAAATTACTATAGTGCAAAATTGTGTGTGGCCCATGAAATTACTATAGTGCAAAATTGTGTGTGGCCCATGAAATTACTATAGTGCAAAATTGTGTGTGGCCCATGAAATTACTATAGTGCAAAATTGTGTGTGGCCCATGAAATTACTATAGTACAAAATTGTGTGTGGCCCATGAAATTACTATAGTGCAAAATTGTGTGTGGCCCATGAAATTACTATAGTGCAAAATTGTGTGTGGCCCATGAAATTACTATAGTGCAAAATTGTGTGTGGCCCATGAAATTACTATAGTGCAAAATTGTGTGTGGCCCATGAAATTACTATAGTGCAAAATATTACTTCTATTTACAAAATGGAAGTAATCTTTACCTGAAATTTGCCATGTAGCCATAAGTTGCTTTAACCTTTTAAGGTTGGAGGCATCCAGATGCACCCACAAGTTCCACATGCTTACAATTGGATAGCATTGTATTTTAGTACACAGCATTAGCACCTGTCACTTGATCAATTACAGGTGACAGAAATCTACTTTATTTTAGGTTTTCAAAACTATATCTCATACCAAATTATACCAAAGAGACTAAATTTGGTATCATTTGAAAAAGAAATCCATTTGCTTTTTTTGCTTTTTAATCATTTCATCCAAGCAAGGTGATAATGTCATTTGAAGGCAAAGGGTTGCTGGGAGTGAAAGAGAATGGGAAAACTTTAGTAAGGAGAGGTAAAAATTTAGGAAAAGAGAAGATGGCAATTGGCGCTGCATTTAAATCTTTGAAGATTGTTAGTGGTAGGGAATCATGAAATTGGAAGGGCGTTCCAGAGGCGAAGAGTGTAAGTAGTCATTGATATAAGATCAACATTCGGCAATTGATTCTCAACAATTGTTGAGTGATATCAATTTAATTGCACTAAAAGTATTTTAACAGCAGACGGAAAGCATAATAAAAAAACAGTGATATCTACTCAAACACATGTATCCATTTAAATATAAAGATTTAAATTAAAAAAACATCCATCTGTGTATCTATTTGTTCATATCTTTCTAGATAGATATCTATAGGCAGCTAGATAGATATAGATATATATAGGCAGCTAGATAGATATAGATATATATAGGCAGCTAGATAGATATAGATATATATAGGCAGCTAGATAGATATAGATAGATATAGGCAGAGAGATAGATATAGATATATATAGGCAGAGAGATAGATATAGATAGATATAGGCAGAGAGAGATAGATAGTAGGATATATAGTAGGCAGCTAGATAGATATAGATATATATAGGCAGCTAGATAGCTAGATATAGACATCTACCTACCTGTAGATATCTAAGTAGATGGATATCTGTAGGTAGGTAGATAAATGGATATTCATAAATTAATGATTGTGGTTGAAAGATGTATCCACTTAAGTATAAATATTTAGTGTAATAAACATCTGTCTATGTATCTATTTGTTCATATCTTTATAGATAGATAGATAAATATAGATAGACATTTATAGGTAGGTAGATTGATATAAGTAATAGATATCGGCAGATAGATAAATATATAGATAAAGGTAAGTAGGGAGATAGATAGATTTCTGTAGGGAGGTAGATAGATAGATTGATAGATAGATATCTATAGATTGATAGTTGTGTTTGAAATTATTTCCATGTTCAATAATGCATTTGATAGGTTGTGTATAAGATCATTTTTTATTCCTTCCCAGGCTTTTTGCATCTGTCAATCTAAGTAACCTTCAGGGAATTTCAAACTGAACCTTTTATTTAATCTACAAGGGTAGAATGTTCTCATTCTGCTTCTGCTGTTCATTTCTTGGAAAAACTCATCTTATTCTCAGTTATTGTTCATTGAAATCAAGGCAATGAATAATTGAGCAGTACAAAATAAGAACAAGATGATATATCCTCAGCGGATCAACTATATATATATATATATAATAATATTAACTATAGTAATAACAGTACCAATAATAACAAAACTCTGCCGAAACTAGTATTAAGCTATAATTTAAATCATCTTGTACAACCCACCAAGAATGAAAAGAAGGGGAAGTAAAAAAAAGAAACAACTGAAGTACATGAACAAAACGCCAAGCACATCAAAGACAAAACCTCTAACACTAAAGTGCTTAATACGAAAGTAGAGCAAACAAAGACAGAAAATCTAAGCAAGAGCCAACAACCTACTACGGTTTCGCCCACCGGCTCATCCAGACAAGCCGGTGGGCGAAACCGTGGTAGGTTGTTGGCTCTTGCTTAGATTTTCTGTATATATATATATATTACATTTGGACTAATATTTTCATCTTTGATGTTATTCTTTGCACTGATCTGTTAATTTATGTCTGGATTGGGGGCAAGAAATGGCTTGTTAATTTTAATGCTTCCAAAACAATATTGCTTTCTCTTAATCAACCAAGAGATCTCATCCTGCCTTCTGTCAGCATGGCTAATGCTAACCACTAGGAGAGTGACTTGTTGCACTTTAGCGGGTGGCAAGATTAGATTGAATTCATTGCTAAGTCTGCTGCTATGAGATTTGGTTCACTGTGTCATGCTAGAAAATGCTCACCAGAATCTTTTTTACATACCAAGTCTATCATTCATTCATGTTTGAAATAGTGCTACTACATTTGGTCTGCTGCTCTTGCTATATATGTAGAGATTCTTGATAAAATTCAAAGAAGAATCTGCAATATTATTGGTTCTGACTTGTCATCTCAGCTTCAGTCACTTTTTCACTGCTATAATGTAACTTCCCCAGTGCCTTTTCTATAAATACTTTTATGGTAATTGTTCTGATGAACTTTCCTCTATGGTGCCTAGACTTTATGAACTTAAGCACAGTACTAGATTGACAACATTTGCTTTTCTTACACTTCTCACCTGTTGAACTCCCTTTTGGCTTCTTACTTTCCAGACAACTTTGATCTTCAAGAATTTAAATGCAATTTCAATTGTTATCTACTGTTGATTCCTCTTTTTCATTTTTCTCACACCTTAATGTTTTTCTTATTCTTTCACATTCAGTAACCCTTTGTGTCTTAGGGTAAAATGATTAAAGAAAATTCCGATTTAGGAGCTATCATATTTGGTTTAAATAATATAGATGATGGTTAATTCTTTATTACAGAAATGTTCAGACAGAAATGTCAAGAATTTTTTTGAGAGCCAGGATTGCTCACGTCTTGGAGAGAAATGGCACATTCAGAGTGTCAAGTAAAAGCAAGATCTCTGAAACACTAAGAACAAAATTTAGAAAAATGAAATGAAAGGTAATCATCTGTCTGATTTACATAGATTTTGGGGATACATAATGAGAAAGATTGGAGAACTTAACACTCACAGGAGATACTGAATGAAAGAAAAGCAGAGGAATGTAGGGAGTAACCTATTTGACAATTCTGAGCAAATAGAGGAACAAATACAGTTTGACCTCTTTCATATGATACCCTTGGGATGGGACCAGGAAAGTGCTTCTTCACAGAAAATGCTGAATGACAGAAATCACTCCTAAAAAAAAAAACAAAAAAAACCCCTATGTAAATATAGTTTCATGCAATACAAAGGCTCAAAAAAGTTTAAACCAAAAAATTTATTCTCCTAAATGGGTAAATATGAAATGAAAGGATGGAAAGTGTGACACTGAGATCCGAAGGTGTAGTGGGATGGCCAAGGATGCATGACAACAGCTAAGCCAAATATTGAGAGACAAGAATTCTTTTGGAAAACAAAGAAAAGAGGACTGGAGCGTTATGTCATATATGCCCTCCTCTATGGCAGCAAATGCAAGACAATCTCATCAAAGATGAAGAAAAGACTTGAAGCATCTAAAATGTAGTTCAAAGAAGGATACTCAGGATACCATGAACTGAACATGTGAACAACAAGGTTGTGGAGAGGGTGTAAATGAAAAGAAAACTTATACTTAACACCAGGGAGAGACAACTAAAGTTTCTGGGACACATAATGAGGAAGGAAGACTTGGAGAATCTGGTACTTACAGGATGGATAAAGAAAAAGAGAGATATGGCAAAGCAATGTGTGTCATACTTGATGGGATTGATGGCAGAACAGGGTTTGAGAGAAATAATAAGAGAAATGTGAAGATGTGCATTGTGGTGCATTGGATATCGACTCGGAACGAGAAATCGGGGAGCCGAGTTCGAATTCCAGCCGAATTCATTGCATTCACTTACGTGCAAAATTCGTCTATTCCTTCCAGTTATGGGTTAAATAACAGGACAGATTGGGTTCTATAGCCTTGGTTGGCAACCAGTCTACTGCAGAAAGCAATGGCAACCTACTGTGGGATAATCTTCTGCCCAGTCAGTCATGTCTTGTGAGAGACATGATCGCCCAAGCGTGTTTCACGTATGGCACTTAACTGACTGAATAAGAGAAAAGATGTTAAGGCCTACACGGGACGTGGAATGTCGAGAGCCAAGATCGTCTGCATTTTGATGCAGCACATAAGAGAAGATATACAAGCAAGACTGTATTGCTAAAACACTCTGCTGCCATGGAAAATTGTAAACAATGTGTGACACTACCTTTGTAGCCATTTAATGAACTAAAGGTGTCTGATTAAAACAAGTGCCAGACCATGGTGATTTTCTAAGCACTGCTTAGATGTGGCACAAAGCCAAAATTACGGGGTACCCAGTGAAGATCAAATTCACTACTCAATTTTAATGATTCTAATGAGAACAATCTTCCTAATCATTACACCACCTTGAGGTGCCCACAAGTGCCAGACCATGGAGTGGTGGTTTCCAGAGGTTTGACTCTACCCCAAAAGCAAAGAGACAGTATAACTGAGCAACAAAAGAAAAGAAGCTGTGGTGAGCCATGTTATCCTACAACCTGAATAGAGAATAAAGAAATAAAACAAGCCACCTCAGCCCAAGTTTGATTTTATTTTGACTAATTTACATGAGGGCCACACAAAGTCATTTAAATGTAAATGAGTGTCCTCAATTTGGTTGGGTCTCCACTATATGGGAATGCATTCTTAATATAGGCACCAAGTCCATGATGATTTCAAGGATCTTGTTTTACTGTGAGAAGGAGTAACCTGGGAGTGTGAATTCTTGCACTGGGATAGATGGGCTGAGAACAATTCTAGACAGGAAGATGAAGTCAAATTTGACCTTGTAAAAAATGAAACTTCTACAATCACTGAAGTTAAGCAGCATTGAGCCTGGTCAGTAATTAGACTACTTTGGAATACCAGGTGCCATAAGCGTGGATGTGTGGGCAATGTAATGGATAATCACTTGGAATTGGAAATCAGAGAGCTGAGTTCCAATTCCAGTTGGATTTATTAGATTCACTTATTCACAAATATCCTTGAGAAAGGCATGAATCCACCTCTTTTCTCTCCAGTTAATTCGTAGGTCTTGTCTCGGTGAATCGTTATTATCTCTAAAAAACAAATTCTTACAATGTAAAAATATTTTCTGGCTTTAAATAACCTTTAAAAGTTTACTAAGCTATAAGAAACAAATCAAATCTTCCTCTTACACTCATACATCATTCAGTAAACCTATTTTAAGTGGCTCTTGGGACTTGTTTTGAGTGAGCATTAATAAAAAAAAATGAATACATAGAATGTAATTGCTGAAAAGTTCTCGGCCCAACCCATTTTCAAAACTTATCAAATGACCAAATATCAGAAATCGTTTTTTAAAAAACAAAAACACGATTGGGCTGAGAACTTTTCTGCATATCTAACAGTAAAAGTCTTCAAATTCACACATGAAAAGATGAAGAATCTGTATCTAGTTTATCATACCTCCACTCATTGGCCATATGTTCCATAAATTACAAGCCATATATTATAAAACCTTGGCTCAATATCAAGTTTGTCATTTTCATCTTAAAAGCTGAGCTGTGTTTTGATTACATTGCTTTTTGGCCCTTGAGATATTTCTTCAGATAATGTCTCAGATCTGATGGAACAGAAAAATTTTGGATGTATCTCTTAAAAAGAAATCTCTTATTAATACTACTACTAATCTTATATTAATACTACTAATAAAAGCATCTGGTATAAAATTGTCAAGGCAAAAAAAAAAAAAAATCCATTTTGAATAATCTCCCAACTCCCAAAAGAGAATTTGCTTCTGTATAATCTTACAAATTCATATTTGATTTCCATTATTAAATAAGCCTGGCATAAGGTTAAAGTCATGATGACATCAGTGAGATTTAATTTTTTTTTCCTTTAATCATTTCACCCAAAGCAATTCAATAAAGCCACTAAGATGCAGGGCACTAATGGATGTTAAGAAATATGAGAAAATATACTATTAATGAGAGAGAACAATAAAAGAGCAAAAAATACAAAAGACAGAAGATAACAATTGACATTGCATTTAAATCTTTGAAGATTAAAGTTGACTGGGAAGCAAAAGCAGGAAGAATATTTTAGAAGCAAGGGGTGCTGTAGAAGAAACTATGGAAGTGATTAGTAATATAAACTTGCTAGCTATCTTCTTTATTCATAGCTCTCCACAACTTCTTGTTGCTCTAAGTAAATCTTGCTTTTTATTTCATCCCTTTGCCTGCACTGTTGACTGGCTTCAGAATACACCAGTTGCACCTCTGCAGAAATGTTAAATCTCCTTGTCAACAAGGCCACTTGTTTGCTATGGGTAGTGACCCATGATGCCTGAGGACAGGATCTTGGTAGTTGAAGGCTTCAGGCATTAGATAGAATACTTCTGAATTGCAACTCACTATTTTGGCCCTCATCTGGGCTAGATGGATGGTCAGTGAGGACTGATATGATCAATCAGCTAGTCATGAAAATTCCTAGTCCTATTCCACCCACCAGAAATACAATTACTTCACAACCTTATAAAAATGTCATATACAGATCAACCAAATCTAATCAAATTGGTACTAAAAGGTGGTGACATGGGCAATCATGTTATAACTAAAATGTATAATCAAAAATTAAAACTTATATTCAACTTCACAGGTATAAATAAATGAAAAAAATTATTGATGACTACTTAAGTATACCATTTTTGTATCACTGAGATGCTTGAGCTAATGGGATTCCCCCAACCTCCTCCCGTGATAGGGTTCTGAGAAGGATGAAAGCAAGGATGATGAAAGGAAAAATATAGAATATGGTAACAAAGAAAATGAAAAGCCCCCTACCTGAATCAAATTCTGATAATTAATCAGAATTGCATAATTATTTCCCTGAATATATACTAGTGGAGTTACTTGAAGACACTCCTATTTCAAAACTATCACCATTTATATTTGAAAAAACAATATACTCTCAAGTTACTTGTATAACTGTTAAAAAAACATTAAACAATGCAATTTTCAACTAAGAAAAATATTATAAGTAGAAAGAAATCCGCAAATGATCAACATTATATAATTAAAAAAACCCAAACCCATTCACACCAAAATCTAAATACATCTCAAGGGGTAATCAAAAGTCCAGACAAAGCAGATTGTTTCCTAGAATAAATCAGTTAAGCTAAAAACCCAAAATGTAAATAATGTAACCAGAATAACAATTAAAAGAAATGGCCAAGCCATAAACACCAATGCATATTCAAATTCAACACACTCAAACCACCAAATAAGATAAAAATAGGTTATATCCTCAGAAAAGTGGAAACTTACATTACCAGACCTTTACAATGTCATGATTGTCAAAGATTTGGCCATCATAATGACAAATGTACAAGAATTCTGGTATACCCAAAATACTGCAGTATAGATAAAAAAAAACTGAATGCAAAGGTAACATAAAATGCATAAATTGTAAGGAGAACCATTCCGCATACTCATATATCTGTAAAGCTTGAGAAAAAGAAAAAAAGAAATAATTGTGATCAAGTATAAGAGAAATATAACTTTTCCTGAAGCCAGTAAAATTGCTGAAAACACTAGACAAAACATTACAATAAATTATTCAGATGCGACCAAAACCCAACAACACAGTGATGAGAAATATAATTTCTGTGAATTGACAACATTAATACAAGAGCAAAAGAAATTAATTGAAATAATGAAAACTAATACCAACAGAGAAAAACAATGATTTATACTTCATCCCATTAAAAACTGATGTGACCAATCAAAATGAAAACAATTCTAACTGGTTAAACTTATAAATTAAAAGATCAAAAGAATCATCTTGTGACAAATCTCTATCTAGAGATTCCATACCTGTAACACTCTCTAATGTTAAAATAAATAGTATTATTAGATGCTTGAACCCTGAAATTGGCTGTTCACTGTAAATAGACGATGTTCTAATATCTTCTTCTTCTTCTATGTGCCTTGTCTGTTCAGGATGTAGGTGATTATGGCTTTCCACATCTCCCTATCCTTGGTGGCTCTTCGCACATTTTCTCCTGTTACACCATGCAACCCCTGCTCTGTCATCCACCTGCTCAGGCCGTTCAAATATGTTATCTGCTGCTTTCCTCTGTCTATTTTTCTCTCTATATGGCCTGTTAGTATCAGGTTCTCCAAACCCTCCTTCCTCATTGCATGTCCCAGGAACTTTAGCTGTCTCTTCTTAATGCTCACTATTAATTTCCTTTTCATTTCCATCCTTTCCAAAATCTCATCATTGCTCACATGTTCGATCTATGATATTCACAGCATCCTTCTGTAGAACCACATTTCGGTTGCTTCAAGTTTTTCCTTCATCTTATTGTCCAGCAGTCACTGCCTTATTGAAGAACTGACATCACATAGCAATCCAGTACTCTTTTCTTTGTTTATAGTGAAATTTTTTTGTCTCTTAATACTCTACTCAGCTTCTGGAATGCGTTGTCATGGCAATTCACCTTCAGGACTGTGTCGCACTTTCCATCTTCTGTTAGAACACTTCCCAGGTATTTAAATTTTTGTACCTGCTTGATTTTAGTATCTCCCTCCTGTATTTGACATCTTGGGCTGCTCTTTTTGCTGATAACCATATTGAAAAATATCCATACAATTGAATGGCAATTTCATCAGTGTCTCAAGAAAGTAAAACATGTGGGCCACAGAAAATAGATTCAGATTCTCCCAACAAAAAATTCAATGTATACACTTTTGCCAACTGCAGAGAGCTACATCATACTCCTGAATTAAGACTCAATGGTACAGAAGTGCGTGTAGTAGATTGATACAAATACTTAGGAATAATCTTTGACAAAAAAATCATCCTTCATACCACATAAAAATATCTTCATGAGAAATGTAAAAAAGCAATATGATCTCTCACAAAGACTGGAGAGCTGACACGAAATTGAAACTTTATCAGGCATTGGGTAGATCAAAATTGGATGATGAAGGCTTTATCAACAATTCAGCAAGAAAATCATAAGTGGAAGTACTTGATACCAGGTTCTGCAACTCATTCTAGGAGCCTAGAAAGTTTATATGCCAAAGCACACAAACTACCTCTAGCATTAAGACAGCATAAGTTAGCATTACAATATTACAAGTAGAAGACTTAATCATATTATATTATTAACCCTCTAGGGCCATTCGTATCATATTTGATACGAATGGCCCTAGAGGGTTAAGTAGTAATTAGTGGGGGGTCTGTTTATTACTTCATAACAATATAGAACTGATCCCCCACTTTATGACAAGTAGAAGACTTAATCATATTATATTATTAACCCTCTAGGGTCATTCGTATCATATTTGATACGAATGGCCCTAGAGGGTTAAGTAGTAATTAGTGGGGGGTCTGTTTATTACTTCATAACAATATAGAACTGATCCCCCACTTTATGACAAGTAGAAGACTTAATCATATTATATTATTAACCCTCTAGGGCCATTCGTCCTTACGTAGCCCCCTGCGCATCAGTGGCGTTACTGCCTTGCTCGGGGTGATATGATTAAAAAAAAAAAAAAAAAAAAAAAAAAAAATATAGAACTGATCCCCCACTTTATGACAAGTAGAAGACTTAATCATATTATATTATTAACCCTCTAGGGCCATTCGTATCATATTTGATACGAATGGCCCTAGAGGGTTAAGTAGTAATTAGTGGGGGGTCTGTTTATTACTTCATAACAATATAGAACTGATCCCCCACTTTATGACAAGTAGAAGACTTAATCATATTATATTATTAACCCTCTAGGGCCATTCGTATCATATTTGATACGAATGGCCCTAGAGGGTTAAGTAGTAATTAGTGGGGGGTCTGTTTATTACTTCATAACAATATAGAACTGATCCCCCACTTTATGACAAGTAGAAGACTTAATCATATTATATTATTAACCCTCTAGGGCCATTCGTATCATATTTGATACGAATGGCCCTAGAGGGTTAAGTAGTAATTAGTGGGGGGTCTGTTTATTACTTCATAACAATATAGAACTGATCCCCCACTTTATGACAAGTAGAAGACTTAATCATATTATATTATTAACCCTCTAGGGCCATTCGTATCATATTTGATACGAATGGCCCTAGAGGGTTAAGTAGTAATTAGTGGGGGATCTGTTTATTACTTCATAACAATATAGAACTGATCCCCCACTTTATGACAAGTAGAAGACTTAATCATATTATATTATTAACCCTCTAGGGCCATTCGTATCATATTTGATACAGTATGAAAACAAGCCTTGAAAGAAATATTTTCCTGAAAAATTTTTTAAGAGAAATATTTTATAAATTTCAAATGAAAGCAGTACTGACTGCTCAGTCAATGAATACCAAATGTTTCCTTATAGGGAAATACTGTATCAAATATGATACGAATGGCCCTAGAGGATTAATGAAAGAAATTCATATGTTACAAAAACATACAAATTGTAAGCATATATACACTGATGGCTCCAAAAATATTGAGTGGGCTGTTCAACTATAATGAATACTTCAAAAGTGCCTACCTAATAAATCCTCAATATTTAATGCAGAAGCTATGGCAATAGACTTAGCCTTGGATATGATCACAGATGGTGAGTCAGACAGATTCATTATATTCTCAGGCTCTCTATCTGTTCTTACATCATTGAAGTATAAAAACCTGACCAATCCTGTTATATCCAAACTTTTAAACAAAATCAATATACTTTGTAGATAAAAACACATCACATTCTACTGGATCCCTAGCCATATAGGCACTCAAAGAAATGGAAAGGCAGATAAGGCAGCTAAAGAATCATTAAAAATGAATATATAAAAAAAAATAATATATAAAAATATGTCCCTCATACAGATTTTGAATTGTTAATTAATGCATATAACTTAAACAAGTGACTAGCATTATGGAATAATTAGCCAAATAATAAATTATGAAAAATCAAATCTACACTTGGAATAAGACATCTCATCTATTGAACAGGTGTACAAGCTCATCCCTTGTTCCCTGTTTAGGATGTGGTTTCTGGCCTTCTCTTTTCTAATCTTTTCACTTTTCTTTTTTCTTCTTCTTCTTTTTATTTATTTATTTATTTATTTTTGTTTCTTTTCAATTGGAGTAGATAGGCTAAACTATCGCCCAGTTCACACTCCACCCATGTCTATTGAACAGGTGTAGAGGCTCATCTCTTGTTCCCTGTTTAGGATGTGGTTTCCGGCCTTCTCTTTTCTAATCTTTTCACTCTTATGTAGCCCCCTGCACATCAAAAAAAAAAAAAAGACATCATAACACCAAGCTTTGCCAAAGAATCAGAATTCGTCATACCAATATCACATATTCATTTTTTCTAAAACATGAGGATCTACCTAAATGCATAGTATGCCAAAAGACTTACACTGTAAAACATTTTATGGTGGACTGTACCAAATTTGCCCCTATCTGTAAGCATTTTTATAAGGTCAGTCAGTTAAGTGACATGTGTGATAAATACTTGGATGATCATGTCTCTTTCAAGACACAAATGACTAGACAGAAGATTTTCCCACATAGGTTGCCATTACTTTCTGTAGGAGACTGGTTGTCAACCAAGGTTACAGAACCCAATCTTTCCTGTTATTTAACCCATAGTTGGAGGGAAGAAATGGTTTAATACTTCTCCCAAGGGTATTTGTGCATAAGTGAATTCAAACTCGGCTCCTTGATTACTCAATCTGAACCAATATACCCTGCACCACAAAGGTAAAAAACTTTAAAGAACTTTTCAAGAACATTAATGGAAAAACCATTTTAACCTACTTGAGGAAAAGTAAATACTACACCAAAGATTTAATCCAGACAACTTCAACTATAAATTAACTATACAACAAGTCTTCAATTATATTTTACAAATTCTAAAATATACAAAGATATAATTGAATAAAAATCTAATTTTCAGGATTAAGAGGGTTGATAACACAAACAAACCAAACCAAACCACATGACTTTGCTCTGGTGATGGACATTGTCCTCCCATCTTTTCGACTTTTGAGTCTCATTAAGTTGATACTTCACTGTCATCATCTACTTCTCTTACTTACTTGTGTGTGTCAAATTCTTCAAGCTTCCTTTCCTTATCATATCCTGTATATTTCAACCACGTTTTTTTTTTTTTTTTTAGATCAAAGAATTAATGGAGATGCTCAGCAGCCTTGACATATTTGGGAAAGACATCAGAGTAATCAAGAATCCATTATTAATCCATTTGTAAATGCATAAAGGTATATAAAGTTTATTTCACTTACATTAACTTTCTCTTTTGATTTTCCTTCTCTAATGCATCTTTAAAATCACTTCATTGCCTGTTCGATATTTCTTTTATTAGTTTCCTTCTTCAAGTTTGTTCTTCTATTATGGGTTTATTAATTTTACGCCACAAAGAATTGATGGAAATGCTTGGCAGCCTCAACATATTTGGGAAATACATAAGAGTAATCAAGAATCTCTACTGGCAGCAAATCACCTGCATACAGACAGGTAACGAATTTAGCAGATATACAAAGATAGAAATGAGTGTAAGACAAGGATGTGTCTTTTCACCAGATCTATTCAACTTGTACAGTGAGAACCCTAGATGTTATGCCAGGACTTGTCCACAGAGGCCACAATTCAAACAACATAAGATATACAGATGATACAGTGCTGATAGCAAACATGGAAAGGAAACTACAAAACCTTCTATAGAAGGTAGCTGAAGAGAATAACAAGAAAGGACTACAAATAAACTGCAAGAAAACCGAATGCATGGTCATCAGCAAAAAGAGCAGCCCAAAATGCTAAATACTGGTGAGGGATACTAAAATCAAGCAGGTACAAAAATTTAAATACCTGGGAAGTGTTCTAACAAAAGACAGAAAGTGGGATACAGATATCCGTAGGTGAATTGGCAGGTGAAGAATGCGTTCCAGAAGCTGAGAGACATGAAAATTTTGTGAGAAACAAAGAAGAGAGTACTGGATTGCTATGTGTTGTCAGTTTTTCAATATGGCGGTGAATGCTGGACAATATCATCAGAGATGAAGGAAAAACTTTAAGCAACTGAAATGTGGTTCTAAGGAAGGATGCTATGGATATCATAGATTGAGCATGTGAGCAATGATGAAGTTTTAGAAGGAATGGAATTAAAAAGGAAATTAATACTGTGCATCAGGAAAAGACAACTAAAGTTCCTGGAACATGCAATGAGGAAAGAGGGCTTGGAGAACAGAGGCCAGATAGAAGGAAAGAGAGACAGGGGAAAACAGTAATTAATGTACTTGACTGGCCTGAGCAGGTGGATGGCAGAATGGGGGTTGCATAGTGTAACAGGAGAAAGCATGCTAAAAGCCACCAGGGATAGGGAGATGTGGAAAGCTATAATCATCTACGTCCCGAAAGGACAAGGCACATAGAAGAAGAAAGTAACTGTTTTCTCAGTCAGTCAGTTAAGTTCATATGTGATACATGTTTGGGGGATCATGACTGTTTGGGCAGAAGATTATCCCACAGTAGGTTGCCATCCAAGGCTATAGAGCCCAATCAGTTCTGCTATTGAACCCATAGCTTGGGGAAGAGACGAATTAATAGCTTTCCCAAAAGGTATTTGTGCATAAGTGAAGGCAAAAAATTCAATTGGAATTTGAACATAGCTCTCCATTTTTTCAGTCCTGGTTGATATCCACTGCAGCACAATGCACATGGGCCTGATTACTCTTGAAATGTCTTTGTTTCTTATATACTCTGTCCATGCTATTTTCATTGCTTCTCTGTAGACCCATGTCTATCACTGCAGATCTCTTTTTTAACTGTGAGGAAATTGTTCCATTGCATTATGGTAAAAACCTATATATACTATCAGTATAGCCCGGCATTGCTCGGGTGTAATGAAAGCTTTAAAACTAATCCATGGTCCTGGAGCTCAGACTCTTTGAATGTTGGCACCAAAGACTAAAAAGCAATAGTTGTTTCCAGTTAAAGCAAAACCACAGACTGAAAGAAAAATGAATGGATGTAAGTCAAATTTTGATTTCCTGTTATCGATATCAAATAAGTTTTTTTGTCATAAACTAAATTTTGAAGGCTAAATAAGTCCTCTGAGTAAATGGTAACATAGCTGAGAATAAAAAAACTACAATTATATCTACTTAGAGCCAAACCTGAAGCAAAAACTAAAATAAAAGAGCTGAAAAAAATACAGACATACAGGCAGATAGACACACACACAAACATCTTACCTTTTATATATATATATATATATATATATATATATTATAGATTTTCTGCACTATTGTAAGAACTGCAACCTTGAAACTTCTGAATATCATTTCTTATGTCTTTGTCTATGAGTGTATCAAATTTGATTAAAATCAAACCACTCCTTCTTTAACGAGATTTTTTCGATTATCGATTTTTGATATTTATCAGGGGTACCTCAACACAAAACCTAGCTAAGAACTCGCAGATGCTTATAATACAACTGTGTACATTTTCAAGAAAATTGGTTCAGCTATTTTGGAGTCTATAGGTAATGGACACACACATACACACAGACAAAGTTCCATTTATAAATAAGTTTAGATAATGTTTAGCTAAGTCTGGCATAAAGCCACAAATGTTGAGTAATCAATAAATATCCAACTTAGTGTCCCAACATATGGAGAAGCATTTGCTATCTATTCTACAATAGGGGGGCTTGGAGAATTTGATACTCACAGGTCAGATAGAGGGAAAGAGAGACAGAAGAAAGCAACTCCTGATACACTTGATGGGCTTGAGCAAATGGATGACAGAGCAGGGTTTGGGAAGGCTTACAAGAGAAAGAGTATGAAGAGCTACAAAGGATAGGAAAACGTGGAAGACCATGATCGTATACTTCCTCAAGGGACATGGCACATAGAAGAAGAAGTCTGGCATAAGATTAGAGAAGTAAGGCATCTAGAGGGAAATAAACTTGTATAAATCATATCCTTTCAGGATGGTGGTGATCATAGCTCTTCACAATTTCATGCCTTTTGTAGCCTTTAATAAATTCTCTTTTTGCTCTCTCTCATAAACCTGTTTTGCCATCTATTTATATGAACTAGTCAGTTAAGTTATACACTGTTTTTACTCTGTTCCTCCTGCCTTCATTCTGTCAAATTTTCCAAACCCTTTTTTCTCATTAAAGAAATTTCAACTATCTTTTTCTGATGTTAAGTACAAATGTCTTTTTTTTTTTTTTTTTTACATATTCTCTAAAAGTTTGTTGTTGCTCACATGTTCCATCCATAGTATTCTCAGTGTCCTTCTGTAGAACCACATTTCTGTTGCTGCAAGTCTACTCTCTGGGTCAGAGAGTACAAATTCAAACTTGGAGAAAACAGGACTAGCAATTACTAAACAGGACACAAACAAAAGTGAAATCTACCTGCAGATTAAATAAAGGGTTCAGCTTGAAAATTCATGAATATTACAAAGATCAACAGATACCTGAAAAAAGCTGAAAAGCACAATGTTTTGCCCAATAGGATGTGCGTTGTGGTGCATTGGATATCAGCTCGGAACAAGAAATCAGAGAGCCAAGTTTGAATTCCAGCTGAATCCATTGCATTCATTTACACGCAAATACCCTTGGGGAAGGTATTGATCCATCTATTCCTTCCAGTTATGGGTTAAATAACAGGACAGGTTGGGTTCTATAGCCTTGGTTGGCAACCAGTCTACTGCAGAAAGCAATGGCAACCTACTGTGGGATAATCTTCTGCCGAGACATGATTGTCCAAGCAGGTATCATGTATGGCAATTAACTGTTTGCCCACTATAATAACAACAACAAAGATGGGGACATTAGCCTGACTGTAAATAATTTCAATAATGATAATTCATCATCTTCAAAATTCAGACAGAAATTAGATACCCCTTTATCAAATATTTGCCTCTCAAAGTAACTGAAAGTGTGTCATAATAAAACTGGAATTTTTACACTCAACACTGGATCATATCAATATTTTTTAATTGATTTCCTACCAAAAGTTGAGGAGGGAGTCATGTAAACAGTTGTTTGTTTGCCTTTTAATTAACCCAAAACTTGGCTAGTCACCCATGCAAACACTGTTCAAAAGGCCGTTCTTCTTAGGACAAAGATAAAAGGTTTATTTTGACACTCTTTCATGATGGCGCCAAGATTCTTGGAAGGATTGAGGTTAGGTCAGTTTTCTGTCCATTTGCCAAATTCATCTTTTTTGGAAAAAAATAAATATCTAGATTTGACTCATCTAAGGAGAAGACTAATATTTCATAGACATCATGACTTCTGTAACCCATTAGATTCTCAGGCACCGAATGTACTGCAACCATAGCAGCAATGGTGTGGCAAGAGAGTCGAACAAAGACCAACCATTAGTTCCAAATTCAGAATTTTCCATCTACTTGACTGACTGTCATAAACCAAAGAGATTTCTAACTAACCAGCTGGTTTCAAAATAGTTAAACTATTAAAACAAACCATAAAACTGTATTAATTATAAAAATTAAAATCTACTTACAAATAGACAGAGCATCCAAGAAGAGTATATACTTTCTCTACATTTGCATAAATTAGTAAAAGTACATTTTTTTCTTTATTTAAGGTAAATAATTACTATCATTTGGTGTTTGTGCATCTACTTTCCTAAAAGTCTACCCACAAAAGTTTAAAAAGTTTACCAATGCATAGAATCTTTTTAAAAATTGAAAAAATATATGCAGATATCAATAATCTAAGCACATTTTCAAAATTGACATTTGTAAATAACAGGTAAGTTCAGATAGCTCTGTAAAAAGACAGGGATCAAGTTTCTAAACTGCATCAGTATTATTAATGGAATCCCACTTGTAAATTGATTAGAAAGTAAAATTTTTCTAACAAATGTCATAGCTTTAGGAAGACCTAGGGGATGCTAATCTGAAAAAAATTACTATTTTTTATGCATAAACCACTTTTTAAGTAATGCCTGAAAATATGCAATTAGGTGAAAACAAATATGCATTTATTTCATGCCAAAAGAACCTTTGTCTTTTTTGGAATTTAAAAATAGGCAGATATTTTAGGGGCATTTTCTGCACATCCTTGTGTACTAACTCTTGTTTGTAACTGGTGAGAGAGAGTTTTGGCAACTTTACCAAAGCATTAAGTTATGCATTGTTTTTTTTTTCTCTGTTCCTCTTGCCTTCAATCTGTCAAATTTTCTAAACCCTTTTTTTCATTAAAGAAATTTCAACTATCTTTTTCTGATGTTAAGTACAAATGTCTTTTTTATTTACATATTCTCTAAAAGTTTGTTGTTGCTCACATGTTCCATCCATAGTATTCTCAGTGTCCTTCTGTAGAACCACATTTCTGTTGCTGTAAGTCTACTCTCTGGGTCAGAGAGTACAAATTCAAACTTGGAAAAAACGGAACTAGCAAACAGGACAATAGAAGTCATAAATGCCTGGCATGGAGTTTAAAAAATGCCTAGGGTTCAAAAGGGGGTTAACAAATTCTGAGTGAACTGATTTAAACTTTTTCGACCAAAAACTGATAAGCAAAAAATAGAAATCTCAGACTGTGACCTAGCAGTATATTGAAACACAAGAAGAAAAAATTTAAGGGCAGATTTTAAACTGTTCTTTGAGAACCTTGATAAAATGCATATATGTGACTAGATTGTTACAGTGTTTGATTTGGAAATAGAAGATACTGACACTGAATCTTACATACAAGAAGAAATCATTATGATGTGTGGATCTTGAAGCTAAATCATTTTTCAAAAGTAAAAGCCTTGGTGACTAATGGTGTAATGTGAATCTGACTACTAATTACCTCAAGCTTAGGGCAACAAGTGAGCTATTTTTACTTCCATTCCCAAGTTCATATATGTTGAACTTAATTAAGCAGAGGAACAGACTGAACCTGGAAGAGAATGGTGACTTATAATTAAAGCTCATCAATTTCTGCAAATCATTTCACCCCAACCAAGACAGAACTGCCACTGATGCACAAGGGGTTACAGTGAAAAAAAAAAAAAAAAAAAAAAATTGGTGGGCAACCCCGAGGCCACACTTTGCTGCAGCCCGTGCCAGTTTCCTTCCAGTGCATGTCACAGCTAATGATTGTTTGCCTCGTCTACTTGAGGTCTCTCTACAACAACAACATTAAACATGAATGCACATATCTCTGCTAAAAAAGCTAAACCAGGCAAATTAAAATCACCTAAAACCCTTAACATTTTCTTTACTAATATCCGTGGTATCCGAACCAATTTCAGTAGCGTTGAATCTTTTCTTCATCAAAAGTCCCGACATCCTAGCTCTGTGTGAGACTAATCTCAACTCCTCAATAGCCTCTTCTGACTTCTCTATCCCTGGCTACCTTTCCCTCTTCAAAAAGGACTCCATTGTCCACATGCATGGGCTTGGTATTTATTCCTTCCTCTAGCCAGTATGATTTCTCTTGAATTCCCACATCGTTCTTATATGTGTTTCCATCTCTCCCTTCTAAGTTCAGTTAGCTACCTCTTCTTTCTCTATCGCTCCCCATCATCTCCTGACTGCTCCTTTTAAACTTTAGGAGATTGTAGGGAAGCAAGCAAATGGAAGGGGGTTCTACAAACGGGAAGGGCAAAAAAAGAAACTTTAGAATTTAACTATTTCAACTGTAAATGGGTGGGACCTTGATGTCCATCTAGTAGCATGCATAAATACATGTCAGGAAAAAACTCATTAGAGCAGTTGCCATGAAAATACTTGTAGAAAAATAGTTGTAGAAAAAAGAGGGAAGCCACATCACATTAATGAGAAAGTGCCAAGTCAGGATCAATTATATTGCATGTCCTACTTTGGATTTTGTTGAGAACCTCAAGATGAATAGCAGGAACACCCAACCAGATATGACAACAATATTTAAAAATATATGGGTGCCTGGCCAAGTAGTTAGAATGTTTGCTTTCTGACCATGAAACCTGGATTTGAATCTCACCAAGATTGATTTGTGACTTCTAGATGTTATCAATCTGCATGAGGTGATCCCATTTTGCAAAACCTTTTTTGTAAAAGTGCCTGTTAACCATACCACAGGTTGACCCAAGCCTTCTAAATAAAATTTGTTAGATGGCTCCCTTAGAGGAGCTATCAATAGTTGTGCTGGCTCGAAGTCACAAGTCATCATGCCCAAGGGTTTGGGCATCCTGGCCTTGTTCAGATTGTTGTTCATGCCGGATAATACACTTTTACCCAGAAACCACAGGTAGGCTGTGTAGGTGCTGAACAAACACAAGTGTGCCTGAGCAAGTGTCTGCAATGGGGATTAGCTATTTTGCCCTTGTAGTCAGGCATCTTAAGATACAAGTGGCCAGCTATACATTCAAAAATATACTTTAATATTATAATACACCCTACTATAAATGTGAATGTAACTGCTCATCAAATAAAACCTTCTCATTAATAATATCAACCAATTCAATAGAAAGGTACCTTTATTTATTTTTAATCATTTCACCCCAAGAACTGCCACTGGTGTGCAGGAGGGGTTACATAAGAGGTGAGTGATGTGAAGGAGGAATAAGTTATGGGAGTGTGAGAGAATGGGTAAGAGAAGGATGGGAACACTAGTGTGAAGAGGGTTGCACGAGATAGAATGGAAAGGAAGAAGAACATGATACAAGGATTGTCAGGGAAAGGATGCGAGTCAAGGAGATAAGAGATGGCAATTGATTTTGTGTTTAAATTCTTGGAGATTGTAGCTGTCAGGGAAGTAAGTATATGGAAGGGAATTCCACAGGCGGGAAGTGTGAGCAAAGAAGCTGATAGAGTAGAAGTTGCAGTTACATTTGATTGGTTTCACTGTAAAAGGGTGGGACTAGTCTAGTAGCTTGAATAAATTCATGCAAAGGGGGAACCAGAGAGCTAAGCTCATCAAAGCACAAGCTGTGAAAATATTTGTAGAAGAGACAGAGGGAAGCCACATTATGTCAGTAAGAAAATGACTGGAGTTGAGCTAACAGGTCAGGATCAGTTATATTGCAGATTCTCCGCTGGATTTTGATAAGAAGCCCGAGATGAATAGCAGGAGCACCCAACCAAATGTGACAGAGTATTCAATGCATGGGTGAATGGTAGAGTTTTATAGATTTATATACTTATATTATTTATTAACTTTTTCTTCTTTTTATTTTTTGATTAAATGTGCCTTGTATAAGAAGAGAAATAAAAATTGAAAAGGAACAACAAAACACAAAGCTATAATAAATCTTACCTAGATACAATGATAAAAGAAAAAAAAGGCAAAGTAATCGTTATTGTTCAATAAAAAATAATTACTGATATTTTCTTATACATGCCTGTGGGTTGATGAGGGTTCAAGGATTCCATGAAGCAGGTGATGGTCTGCAAAGCAGACCATCATCTGCAGACTCTTACTGTATGCACAGTCAAGTTAACAAATCTTTCATCAACTAAAACTGACATCTTTGTCTAATGAAGCCTTGAAATTGATTAATTTAGTGACAATATCATTAGATCATATAATTCTGTTTGAGATTAGTTTTAAACATCTGTAATTAACAATCAAATCTAAAAGAATATCTGTAAGTCTACCATTCATCCATGCTTAGAATATTGCTGCCACATGTGGTCCAGAGTCTTGCTATATATTTAGAGATTCTTGATAAAATTCAAAGAAGAATCAGCAATATTATTGGTCATGACCTAGTGTCTCAGCTTTAGTCACTTTCTCACCACTGTAAAGTTGTATAGCGGGTTATCCATTCTTTTCCAGTTTATAGTGGGGAATCCGTTCTAGTGAAGGGTAGTTGTATATTGTTGCAGATTAATAGAATTTGGCCTTGCTGTCGATAGCCCACTATAAGTCATAAAATGATTATAAATCAAGAAAAGCAAATTGAGTTGAAAAATAACATTTTATATATACACATATCAATTAAGGTTTGTACAATTAAAGTAATACTTGAAGTATAGGTCCAACGGATGTTAAAATGTTCATGGCAATAAAATGCTGAAAAGAGAATTAATGCTTAGGAATGTGTGAGCGCTGTAAGTAAGGAATGTCTTTGATGTATTTGCTCCTTAGGTCAGTAAGTAGTTTTGAGACAGCGAAGACAAGATGAGAGGGAAGGGAGGCTAGGATAGTAAGCCGCTTGACGTCGGTCAAGGGGGCTACTAATTAAACTCATCTCTCTTGGTCGGTCTTTCTGTCTGTGCGTTCTGTATTGGCTTTTTATATCTTCTTTTTGGATCGCAGCAGATCATTTGGGAATTCATATCCATATTTGATTCTGGGCTTCCCATTGGTCAATAAATAAAATTTTCGTTGGCTTGCGAACTGGAAATTTAATATTTAATTAATTTTTATTTTTCAACTGGAACATCTGCATGGAGCCGGTATGCGCACCGATGAATTTTGGTCATTTGCTTTTTGGTTGTGAGGGTGCAAACACCCGGTCCATTTCTTTTGCTCGGTTGATATCACCACAGTTGCTTCCCCATGCTTTTTTTCTATAAATACTTTCCTGGTAATTGTTCAGATAAGGTTTTCATTATGGTACCTAGATTTTATGAATTTAAGCACAGTACTAGATTGGATGTGCAATGTGGTATAATAGGTATTGGCTTAGGATGAGAAATTAGAGTCGAGTTCAAATCCCAGCTGGATTTGTTTCATTCACTTACACACAAATACTCTTGGAAAAGCTATTAATCTATTCTCACTCCAGCTGTGGGTTAAACAGTGGGACAGATTTGTGTCTATAGCTTTGGTTGGCAACTGGTCTACCACAGAAAGTAATGTCAACATACTGTGGGAAAATTTTCTGCCTAGTCAGTATGTATCACAAATGGCAGTTAATGGACTGACTAGATTGGCAACAAGGTCTCACCAAATTGCACTTGTGTTGGTTAGATGCAGCTGTATGTTCTATGCTAACAGTTTCTTTTCTTGCACTTCTTGCTTGTGGAACTCTCTTCCGGTTCCATGCTTTCCAACTTGAATTCAAATTCAACTTTCCAATTTTTCACTCCAAGCCATTATTTACAGATAATGGCTTGGAGTGAAAAATTGGAAAGTTGAATTTGAATTCAAGTTGAATCCATTATATTCACTTATGTGCAAATACTGTCCAGAAACACATGAATCCACATTTTCTCCCCAGATATGGATTAAAAAGTAGGATATGTTAGAAAATCATTATTTACCAAAAAATTATTACAATCCAAAAAAATATTTCAACTTTAAATAGCCTTAAAATGGTTGACAAGCTGTAAAAAACAAAATCAACCAGTTAAACTGTCTACAAAAAATGATGAAAGAATACCAATAAAAGTGGGGAAGGGGGAAGCACAAGGGTAAACTATGAGCAGCTACCCACATTAAAATTTGCAAGAGGCAATTAAGAATATTGTGAGTTGCTTGTGATCTGCTATTGTGGGTGGCAGAAGCAGAGACTCCGATTGTCATAGCAACAGCAAATTACTATGAAATGAAAACTGAATTTCAATGGAATGCACTTAAATTCTTTTTTTACTTTAAATTTCCTGCAATCATTTAACAAAAAAGAGAAAATCTGCTCACGAGAATGTACAATTGCCTCTGCTCACTTATTTAAACTGTTACATCTGCACTCACCATGTACCAATTATGCAAGATCTATGTATATGTGCACAGACTTACAAGGTAGCTCACAATAGAATTGAAAGTAAGTCAATTTATATTCTGATGAAGGTGATTTAAAGCAATTTTATTTCTGATAAAGATGATCCGATTGGAATAAACCAGAATTGGTGAGGCTTTTTAAACACAATTTGATTGCTTGCCTTATCACAAACCAACCTCCAAGAATATTCTTCAGTGACAAAACTTTTCATTTTTAAATACTGTGTCTTTCAGGATGTAGCTGGTCATGACTCTCCACAGATTCTATTTTTTTTTTTATCCAATGATCACGAGAACCATAAATTGTGTTCCTTATATTCACTTATACACAAATACTCTTGGGAAAGTTATAAATTCACCTTTTTTTCCTCATCCACCTTCATCTCTCCCCAAAATACTGGGAATTGAATAAGAGTGGCCTAAATCCACAGATAAAGTAGAAGCTGATAGGCACAGCACATACTCCCAATAGCCTAGGTGATAGATGTAATCTATGTTTAACAGAAAAAAATTAAGATTTTGAAATTTCATTATCAGAATGTACTTTAGAATAAACGTAAAGAAAACATTAGTATGTGTTGTCACTGTAATATATTTAAGTTTCAATAACTATCTCCTTCTCCCATTCATTTATAATAGAATTTGCCTTTTACATAAATTCAATTTTAAAACTTGGTGAATCCATAACTTTTTCCCTTCTACCTACCACTACTAACTCAATGGTCAAACAACCTGACTCCCACTACAAAAGGGGAATTTACTACTATAATTCCACATCGCCCGGTTCACACTCCACCCACGTCTATTGAATAGGTGAAGAGGCTTGTTTAGGATGTGGTTTCTGGCTTTCTCTTTTCCAATCTTTTCACTCTTACGTAGCCCCCTGCGCTTCAGTGGCATTACTGCCTTGCTCGGGGTGATATGATTAAAAAAAGTTTCACCCTATAGTAACCAACATTCCTCACCATTTTTTTACTAGCCCCTGCTTCTGGCATACAAATTTTTCTTCATTTCTTGATTAAACAGGGTTGACAGTGCATCTCTTGAACTGACACGTTGAAATAACTATCCCTCCTAAGTATGATGTGAATTTTCAGATAAATAAAAAAATATATATATGATAAAGGGGAATAAATATATATATATATATATATATATATATATGATAAATACATGGTAAAGGGGAATATATATATATATATATATATATATATGATATTTTCCCTTTATCAAACTCAGGGGGTTTTTGATTGTTTTTTTTTCTTATGTCATATGCATGTATGTATTGCACACACACACATTATATGTGTGCGCATACTAGGAATGTAGTGACACACACAGAGGAAATCCTATATAACATAGAAAGTGTGTATATATGTATATACATGTATGTGTATGTCTATCTATATATAAAATAGAAATAAGACCTTCCTCTGCCCATATTTGACCCATGTATGTGTAAGTGTATGTCTATGTATATTTGACCCATGGATGTGTAAGTGTGTGTCTATGTATATTTGACCCATGGATGTGTAAGTGTGTGTCTATGTATACACTCAATATTTGGCCCTTTGTAAATTATCTTATTACCCATGGAAAATAGAAAGAAATTCTCTCACAAATATAAAGAGGTGAACTACTACCAAACACAAACAAGATGATGACAGACAACCACTTTCTGCCTGAAGAAGGTCAAAAGAACAGAAACATGTGTAGTAGAATATAAAATTACAAAATAGAATACAATATATTTTATAAAAGAACACGTGGTTTCTTTTTTTATTTATATATATTTTATATATATATATATATATATATATATATATATATATATATATATATATGTGCTTTTTCTTATGTATATAATAATGTTCTGTATTAAATAACTTTAAAGGAGCTTTTTAATATAAAATAACATTTTTTGATTATTTACTTTTGAACAGATTATTTCATACAGTGTGATATTTAAAAGTGGGCATTTGTTGCCTTTTTTAATTATTTTACCCCAAGTAAGGCAATAGAGCCACTAATATACAAGGAGGTTACTGAGGGTGAAGGAAAAAGGAAAAAAAACATTAAGGTGCAAGAGCAATAACAAAAAAGAGAAATCAAGAGTAGAGAATGATTGATGTTGCATTTAAATTTTTGAAGAGCAAAGTTGGCTAGAAAGCAAGAACAGTTCTAAATGTGAGAAGTGTGAGAAAACAAACTATTAGCAAAGAACATCTGGTTACATCTTACCAATCTAGTACTGTGCTTAAATTTATAAAATCCAGTTATCACAAAGCAAAGTTTACCAGAACAATTACCATGAAAGTATTTATAGAACAGGCACAGAGAAGCTATGTTACAACAGTGGAAAAGTGACTGAATTTGAAATGCCATGTCAGGACCAAAAATATTGCAGTTTCTCTTTTGTATTTTCCAAATGAAAAAATGTGAATATTAACTGTACGGCACTGAAATATCCAGTAATTTATCCTCTCTATTATAGTAAAAACCTTTGTGTGTGTATATATATATATATATATATATATATACATACTTACTATTTTTTTGAAAACACTCACGTAACAGAGATCTTTTATGAACACACAATTTTCAAAATTAGGAGAAGTTACCTAAAGGTCTTAGAACAAGACCTTTAAGTAACTTCTTTTAAAAAAAGGAAAAAACAGTAAAACCACATATTGTAAATCACCTAAAGACACCCAAAGGTAGAAACCTGGGTTGTGAAATGAGTCGTTTACAAATGAAAAAAAAAAAAAAAAAATATATATATATATATATATATATATATACCATAGTTCAGAGGTAGAATCACCAACTGACGCCAGTTCGGTCAGGTTTCAATCCTGGGTAAAAAGCAAATCGGATGTCTAACCATACTGATGAGCTGTAATACAGCAAAACAGATCTATCTGCGAATTGTGGTGATACTGGCCGAGCAAAAGTGACGGACCAGATGTTTACTCTCTCACAACAAATAGGCAAATGACCAAAAGTTGTCGTTGCACATCCGGATCTGCACAGATATTCCGGTTGAAAAATAAAAATTAATCAAATTTCCATTTTGCGAGCCTACACGAATTTTATTTACCAGCCAATGGGAAGCCCAGAATCAAATTCAAGTGTGAAATCCCAAACAAGCTGCTTTTGATCCAAAAAGTAGATATAGATAGCCAAGTCAGAAAGCACCCATCAAACAGACACCAAGGAGAAGAGTGTAATCAATATCTGCTTGACTTAAGTCAAGTGGCTACTACATTCGCCTCCCTTCATCTCTCCTTACCTTCTTCCCTGTCTTAAAACTACTTACTGACCTAAAGAGTGACTACATCAAAGACATTCCTTACTCACAATACTCCCACATTCCTAAGCCTTAAATCTCTTTCAGCTTATTATTTGCCATGAACATTTTAACCTCCGTTGGACTTATATTGAAGTATTACTGTAATTGTAAAAACATTAATTGACATGTGTATATATAAAAATGTTATCTTCAACTCAAATTGCTTTTCTTGATTTTATAATCATTTTATGACTTATAGTGGGCTATCTACCACAAGGCCAAATTCCGTTAACCTGCAACGGTATACAATTACCATTCACTACAACAAGAAAAGAATAGATAAGCAACCCACTATAGGATGACTATATATATATATATATATATATATATATATATTTTCCTCCTGTCTCGCTCATGAAGAGAGAAATAATGATGAGGCAGCGTCGGCTAAGTTCATTAAAGAGATGATCGTGAGGCAGCATTGGTTCAATTCATTCTCTCTACCAGTTATTAAACTTTACTATCAGTTATGAAAACTCTAGCCATGTGTTTGCTTTTTTAACAGTGACTTATTATTTTATTTTTTTGCAATAACTATGTTTCTCGAGTAGTGAAGTATATATATATATATATATATATACTATAGTCATCCACAGACAGATGTTTCGCTGTATCACAGCTCATCAGTACGGCTTAGACTTTGTTCGCTTCCTAACCCAGGATCGAAACCCGACCGAATCGGCGTCAGTCGGTGATTCTACCCCTAGGCCACGAGCGTCCAGTAGAAGAAGGCAGGCTTTTTAGCGCGTATAAACATGCCCAATATATATATATATATATATATATATATATATATATATATATATATATATAGCTTCTCTATTATAATAAAGATCATTTTGTATTTATTTTTGTGTATATATATATATATATATGTATGTATATTTCCCCTTTATCATACTCAGGGTTTTGATAATTTTTTTTTCTTATGTCTTAATATTAGGTACTTAACAGGAGTCACATCAATATATATGTTGCTGTCATTTTAGACAGTATATTGATATCAATATTTTGCTGTCATTTTTCATGGCACAGGCCCACTTGTTAATAAATATTGATTTCATATAAGCTGTATATAAGTGCATCTTTGTGGTGTCTAGCCTCTTATAAAACTGGATGATTTCAGCCCAAGTAAACAAAAAAAAAAACAGCAATTGAACCAACATATGATTTTACAAATAGATACTGAGTATAACTTGGACAGAGCATGTTAGAAACGAGCAAGTTCTCAAGAGAATAGAAATGATAATGATCATAAAAATCAGAAAGAGCTGAAATTTCTGGGAGACATGAAGAAAGAAGGCTTAGAAAATTTAGAACATTAACAGAACATATTAAGTGTGAGAGAAACAGGGAAAAAGTAGCAGGTAATACACTTGAAACGTTTATGTAAATGGAGAAAGGCACAAATACTACATATTAATGAATGCATTGATATTTCCACAAGAATACTTCTACTTCTATGTCATTTAAAGACATTGGCAAATTATGGACCTCCACAATTTCCCGTTCTTTGTAGCTATTACTAAATTTTTCATTTTTGTTAAATTAAGAAAATCTGAAATTATTTTTGAAGTTTATATATTAGTTTTTTGTTTTTAGTATTTAAGTATACAATTTGTGTATTCTTTTTGTTTAAAAAAATTGGATATCACTTTGTGTATAATGTTGTCAAATATGTTGGAAATTAATATTAAAAAAATAAAAATAACCATCTTGTTTTATTTTCATATGTACACTTTATTTTGTAGATACACTGTATTTTATTTTAAAATTAAAAAATGTTTACAAGTGTCAAAATATCAGCAGATGTTTTGGCTACTATTTTAATGATATTTTTTGATATTTTAATCATCTGATTTTCTATTGATTTTTTTTTTTATACTAGTGGGAAAAGGAAAGAAAAGGTAATTAATCTGTTTATTTTTCCCATATAGAGTTTCCTGATGCATATGCAAATTGACTCATTTGAGTTTAGTCACGCCTTAAAAAATTTCAACAGCTAAAATGAAAATGGCTGTGTTTATCCTTTTCATTCCACTTGTAAGTACAAAAATCACTTTATTATATGTTTGATGTTTAATAGTTGGGAAAATTACACTTAAACCAATTATTAGTGCAATTTTTGTATTCTTTTTTGTCTACATATAACTTGTTTATATTGTAAATAAAGTTTCTCTTTCTAATTTTCATAAACATTGAATTTTTGTGGTTCGTTTCCTTTGCTGTCTTGTTTACATTGTTAACCTTCATATCAGACTTGTTACTTTTTCCCTCCAAACGGAAGAAATTTCATGATAATATGCTACCAAGTTGCCCTTTTTGATTCTGTTGTTTCTAGTATTATTGTCCTGTAGATGTTTGAAATTGCAGGCATCAACTTCTAATTTATTTTCCGATAAATATGATTATGCTGAGTTTAAAAATGAAAAGCATTCACAAATTTCTTTCAATCTTGATAATGGCCATGAATATAGCTGAAAGTGCTTGATCAGAATATTTACACTCTCTGGATTCAAACATCCTAATGGCATCAGTTTAAATTGCTGTCTACTTTTTTCATATTTTGACTGTTTTGTTTAATGTTTATATATTTCTTTTCCCAGGTGAATACTTAGAAATTTTTCAATATATTCAAACAAAATTTTCACTTTCTAAACTATAATTGTCAAATGGGAGAAATGTTTTCGTGTGATGTGCCACATCCTTTAGGATTTCATCAGACTAAAGTGATATTTACATTGATATAATTACACATTCAAATGAAGGAGAGTGAATGCTGAAATTTTAAACTTTGAAATTTAATTTTTTTTAGATATGCATTTGAGGATATAGTTAAGCTAATTTAATTCAGTTTCTTTTTGTTTGTTTTCATCACTTTTGTTATCTAAACTTATTTATACATGGAACTTTGTCTGTGTGTGTGTGTGTGTGTCTGTTAGCTATAGACTCCGAAATGGCTGAACTGATTTTCTTAAAAATTTACACAGTTGTACTATAAGCATCTGCAAGTGTTCTTAGCTAGGTTTTGTGTCAAGGTACCCCCGATAAATATCAATAATTGAAAAGAATCGTGTTATAGGAGTGGTCCAATTTTAATCAAATTTGATACACTCATAGACAAAGACATAAGAAACGATATTCAGAAGTTTCAGAGTTGCAGTTCTTACAATAGTGCAGAAAATCGATATAAATATATATATATAAAAGGCAAGATGTTTGTGTGTGTTTATCTGCCTGTATGTCAGTATTTTTTTAAGCCCTTTTATTTTAGTTTTTGTTTTGGGTTTGGCTCTAAGTAGGTATAATTGTAGTTTTTTTTATTATCATAAGTTTTTTCATCGTAAACTGAATTTTGAAGGCTAAATAAGTCCTCTGAGTAAATGGTATCATGGCTGAGACTAAGAACTACAATTATATCTACTTAGAGCCAAACCCGAAGCAAAAACTAAAATAAAAGGGCTTAAAAAATACAGACATACAGGCAGATAAACAGACAGACACACACACACACACACACACAAACATCTTGCCTTTTAAACTTCTGAATATCGTTTCTTATGTCTTTGTCTAGGAGTGTATCAAATTTGATTAAAATCAGACAACTTTTTCTATATCCCAATATTTTCAATATTTATCGGGGGTACCTCAACACAAAACCTAGAACATTTGCAGACGCTTATAGTACAACTGTGTAAATTTATAAGAAAATCAGTTCAGCAGTTTTGGAGTCTATAGGTAATGGACACACACAGTTCAAATTATAAATAAGTTTAGATTTAGATATAAATGTCAGATTAAACTGTCTTCTAATAAATATGGGCTAATCTAAAAATAAACATGTCAGATTAAACTGACTTCTGTAGAATATTGGCTAATCAAAAAAAAAAAGAAGTCATTAGTTAAACTGATGTCTGGAGGATATGGGCTAATCTAAACAAAATATATATACATGTCAATTTAAATAGATTTCTGGAGGATATGTATTACATGTATTAGAATAGTTTGATATTTAAATATAAGAAAATTTATGAAATTAAGAATATTGAATTTAAACTTGATAAAAATTGATATATAAATTTAGTTTAGTGAAGAATTTTATTTATGTATTACCTCATGTAATATCATAATACATGAACATGTATTCTTAATACTTTAAATTAGTTTAACAGATAATGACCTCAAATTGATTGTTCCTGATCCTGATAATAGACAGAAATATGGTTAAAAGTGTCAGCTCAAATTTTTGAATAGTATTAGTATACATCAGATCCAGACATGCACTCTATCGTACAAAAGAAGAAAGTTAAAAAAATGATAAAAATATTTTTGTTTATTTTTTTTCATTAAACTTCTATAAATAAAAATCCATTGCTTAAATATCAGTCAGTCAGTCAGTTAAATGCCATATATGATACACGTTTGAGTGATCATGTCTCTTTTGATCCATAGCTGACTAGACAGAAGATTTTTCCTGTAGTAGGTTGCCATTTCTTTCTGTGGTAGACTGGTTGCCAACCAAGATTAGAGAACCTAATCTGTTTTGCAATTTAACCCAAAGCTGAAGGGAGAAGAGATGGATTAATACCTTTCAATTTACCGAATTAACCTGTTTTTAAGAGTTCATCAAATTACAGAGGACTCTTCTGGTAGTGTAACTATTATTGGCATGGAAAGAACGATTGGCAAGCCAAGTTCAGATCTCAGCCTAGTCTATTGCCTTTACTTTTACTCTTGGAAAAGGGATGAATCTATCTCTTCTTCTCTCTACCTCACTTGTACAGGTAAAAAATTGGGGTTATCCTGTATTGATTGATTGATTTATTTTTTTAATCATATCACCCCAAGCAATGAGGGGTTTCTACTAGTGTGTTGGGGGTTACAGTGAGACAAAAGACTGGATACAGAGGTATTGAAGAAAAGATAAATGATGAACAGGATTTAAGAAGATAGAAGATGGCAAATAATGTTGTATTTACATTTTGGGAGATTGTAGGTATCAGAGAAGTATGTAAACACAGAGCATTTCAATAAGTTGCAAGTGTGAGAAAAGAAACTGTTAGAGTAGAATAGGTTGTTAAATGAGATATTTTAAAATTTTTAAAGTAAAAGAAAAATTTTTAGTAAATACAGAGTATTTGCTTTTATTTTGACAAAAGAATAAGCTCTTAACTGTAAAAAGTTCTCATACAACAGCATCATATTTTGTTTTCATTAATAAAACCACCATCTGCCTTAATTACTGCTTTACAATTTCATGGACTTCTTTTCAACAGTTTTTAAAAAAAGTAGATGGCAGTTAATTCCAAGCATTCTTCACTTATTGAAAAAGCTCACCCTCAATGTTTGCGTATACTCTTTAAACTCTCTTATCCAATTTCTATATTAATATATTAATTCAATGGGTGAGAGGTCAGGTAATAGAGGTGGCTAAGTTCTAATTTCCTAAATTTTGTTTCATTATTTTTTTTTAACTCAAAGTAATTTTGACAGATTTTGGGATAATTTTCTTCTTGAAAATTAAATTTTCCCCCAAGAATGTGTAAACCAGATAGTATAGCATATCATTGCAAAATTGAATGATCTTGTTCTTTTTCTCTTGACTGCCTTGAATGAAATCAAACCTTCAACCTACTGTTCCCAAAACACCCCCACACCAGAACAGGCCCAACTGAATTGTTTAAACCAAACTTTCATCATTCAGGTTTTCTTGTTTTTCTTTTTGCATATACCCACTTTTTGTTACCAAAAAGCTCAAATATCAGCTTTTTGGTCATAAGATATTGAAAAGTTTGAAAAATAAAAGCAAGTAAACTGTAGTTACTAAAATTTTATCATTTAATTAAAAGCACCAATAAAAAATATTACCAAAATATATAATTTTAGTGTGTGTTTTTTTTTTTAAAGAAATGCAAGGTATACTCAAACTTTTGCCTGTACTGGGTAATTTGGCAGGGCAAACTTTGCTCTCTAGACTTGGATGGCAACCAGTTTAAGAAAAGGAAAACTCTGAACTTGAAATCATGAAGAAGGTAATAAGATACTACTTCACTATCTTTTCTAAGAATGCATAGCAATTCCCAGATAATAATGAAAAAGGATCTGCAGAAAGCCGTAATTACCTCTATCTAGAATAAACATGATATAAAACTAAAAACATGCCCCGTGTGTTAGAATGAACACTGAGGAAGTTATTAAATCTGTTGATAAGTTAAAGAATTAAGTAAAAAAACTAAAGAAAACATGACTAATAAAGAAACTAAAAACCATGTTTGTGTTTGTAAAAACAAAGAAAGTACAAGCTTAAGAAAATTAGTTAATTTCACTTGTATATTTTGATATATGAATTTAATAAAAATTTTAATTTAATAAAATAGTATTCAGAAACTGGATAACAGTCACTAAATGTGTTAATTTAAAGCAGGTCATGAAATGTATTGCTCGTTTAGAAAGCTGTGAATAAGGCAACAAGAAACTACTCTACTATTTTTCCTAAGAAGTCATGGCACGTCATTAAATATGTCGATCAGTTCGAAAGCTAAATAACAAATTAAAAACAAACTACTAATAAACAAACGAAGTAACAAACTGAAAACATCACTTAGAATGCAGTCTTAATCCAGTATTAATCCTGTCTGATACATTTCAAGAACTAATCAGCTTAGAGACAAGGTTGGGGGCAAAAATGTCAATCAATGTTAGAGAATGGATAAGGAAAGTGCAAGAAATGTTTTGCTTTCTCTCTTTCATTGAAGGATCCACATTGGAGAAACTTACCGGAAAGATGACCAGTCAATTTCTGTGCATAAGATTCAGCCAAGCATAAAAATTTCACTGACTGTGACATGTTCAATGCAGTCATTAGTTAGAAACACCTCTGCACTTTGCGCTTTAAAATGGTAATAGTGAGAATAGCCATTTCCATACAGGAAACATTCAATATTCATTGACTTTGCAGTTAATGTTGAAATTTATGAAAACTTTTTTATTTTTTTAAATGTTAAAATTTATAAAAATTTTTTTATTTTTTTAAATGTTAAAATTTATAAAAACTTTTTCTTTTTTTAATGTTGAAATTTATGAAAACTTTAAAAAAAATAACATGTTCCATAAATTTTAATATTTAAAAAACGAAAATGTTGAAATTTATGAAATTTTTTTAGATTAGACTTTACAAGTTCGCTTAATGTTATAGCTCTTTCTAGTATTGAGGCGAGTTTCCTCCCAAACATTTTGCATTTGATAATGTGAAAAGAAGTTAACATCTTGATTATATTATTTTCTATTCTCATTACATGTCCTACACGTTTTTGTGTTGATGTTGGAAGTATTCAAGTGATATGGTTTTTGTTATTTGGTAAAGTTCTTTGTAAATTTGTTACACCAGTTTATAAGAAGTATTATTTATTTTTTGTTTTTTTTTTATCACTTCTCTCCAACCAAGTTCAGATCACCAGTAGTGTGCAGGGTGCGACAGTGAGAGAGAAGACAGTTGGTATTAAAGAAAAGAAAAAATGATTAACAGGATTCAAGAAGATGTGAAGATGGGATGTGATGTTGCATTTAAATTTTTGGAGATTGTAGCTATCAGGGAAAAAATAAACAGAAAGGAGTTCCATAGGTGAGAAGTGTGGAAAAAAGAAACTGTCAGAGTAGAAGTGGCAGTTGTATTTAACTATTTCAATGATAAAAGGGTGGGACCTAGATGCCAGTCTAGTAGCATGCTTTAATTCACATGGTTGGAGCACCAGGCAAAAAAGCTTGTCAGACCAGTTGCCATTAAAGTATTTGTAGAAAAGACAGAGGGAAGTCACATCACGTCTGAATGAGAAAGTGACCGAAATCGAGATGCTAAGTCAGGACTGATTACACTGCTGATCTTTCTTTAGATTTTGCTGAGAACTTCAAGATGAATAGCAGGAGCACCTGACCAAATATAGCAACAGTATACAATGCATACTAACCCTAGAACCCAATCTGTCCCTGTTATTCAACCAATAGCTGAAGGGAAAAGATGGATTGATACCTTTCCCAAGGGTATTTGCATTCACTTCGTTGCATTCACTTATGCATAAATATCCTTGGGGAATATTAATTTAATCCATCTCTTTCCTCCAGCTGTGGGTTAAATAACAAAACAGATAGGGTTATATAGCAACCAGTCTACCACAGAATGCTAATGGCAACCTACTGTGAAAAAATCTTCAATACAGTCAGTCATGTCTCTTTAGAGACATGATTGCCCAGGCATGTATCACACATGATAAAATGCACACTCATTTGCTTGAAGCTATTTTAATCACTAACCCATTAAAGTTGTTTTTTTATTTTTATAAGCGTTTCACCCTGAGCAAGGCATGTCACTGCCACTACTGTGCAGGGGGCTACATAGAGTGAAGAAAGGATGATTAAATATAGGAAATGTCAGAGGGTGGGTGATAGGTGGGTAAGGATACCGAGAATGAGGGTTGGGTAGATGAGAGTGTTCTGAGAATAATTGGGAGTTAGAGTGATAGGAGGTGTCTATTGACCCTACATTTAAACACCTGGGGATTGTAGCTGTTGGGAAAGCAGACTTGTGGAAGGGAGTTCCACGGCGGGAAGCGCGAGAAAAGAAGCTGTTGGAGTAGAATTTACGGTTACATTTTATTTGTTTAACTGTAAAAGGGTGGGACCTAGTTGCTAATCTAGTATCTCGTGTAAATTCGTGCTTAGGCGGCACCAGTGATCTAAGCTCATCGGAGCAGAAGCCATGAAAGTACTTGTAGAAGAGGCACAGGGAAGCCACATCACACCAGTGAGAGAGTGGTTGCAGCCGGTCTGCCAAGTCAGTATCAACCACGTTAATATTTTAAACATTTCTGAATAAGTTGGGTACCATGCATGACATCTAAATGAGATCTGATGAGGCTATGGAAAATGTACAGAAAATGTATATAAGATGTGAAAAACAGTGAGATCTATAGGCGTCTAATTTTTTTGGCTGATGTTTCATTCCCAATGAGGATTATCAAAGCAATGATTGTTTTGATTCACCGGGTGTGAAACATTGACAAGGAAATACAAAATTTAAACATACAACTATAAATAAAATATGTTAAAAATTGCTGGAAACTTTTGTGTCAATCTAACATTTTTTTAGATCGTTAATATTTTTAAAAAAAATCTTTTGGCCTTTCTGTACTAGATTTTCTTCAATTGGCCTTTGTCCCACTGACTGAAGTAGTGGTAAAAAACAGCAAGGATAGTTGTTTGAATGTTGTGATCAAAAAGATTTGGATACTAGTTTGAACATTCATCTGTGCTCCATATCTCTCTCAAAATCTGCTCTGCCATTCAATTGCTCAGGCCTATCAAGTAGATCTCATGTGCTGCTTTCCCCCTGTCTCTTTTTCCCTCTATCCATCCTGTGAGTATTAGATTTTCCAAGCCCTCCTTCCGTCCTGTGAGTATTAAATTTTCCAAGCCCTCCTTCCTCATTACATGTCCCAGAAACCTCATCTGTCTTTTCTTTATATTAAGTATGAGTTTTCTCTTCATTTTCATCCTCTCCAACACCTCATCATTGCTCGTGTGCTCCATCTATGGTATCCTTTCTGTAAAACCACATTTGTGCTGCCTCAAGCCTAACCTTCACCCTTGAGGAGATCATCCAACATTCACTTCAATACAGAAGGACAGACATCATATAGCAGTCAAGAACTCTCTTTGTTTCCAATGAGATTTTCCTGTCTTTCAGTACTCTGGTCAGCTTTTGAAATGCATCCTTGGCCATGCCAATGTGTCTTTGGATCTTAACATTGCACTTTCCATCTTCTGTCGGCACACTTCCCAGGCATTTAAATTTCTTTACTTGTTCTATTTTGGTTTCTCTGACCTGTAGTTGGCATTTTGGGATCTTCTTTTTGCTTAGTTCTTTCTACTGTGTTTAAATTCATAAAGTCTAGGTACCTTAGTGGAAAGTTAATCAGAACAATTAGCATGAAAACTTTTATAAAAAAGGGTATAGCAAACTGTTACTAATTTCTAATTTTAATTTCTAGCAAAAAATTCAATACCATTTTTCATTTTTAAAATGACTGATTTACTGAGGATTCTATTTCTGCTGAATAATTAAATACTTAAAACTGATCATTTCACACAATATTTTGAAGAAATACCAAGTCATTTCAAAATGATTATTATTTTCATCATGAGTTGTTTTGAACTGATTTGCTGTTGTAAAAAAGTCTTAAAGCAAAATAAAACACACATGGTCTGATGCTTTTGTCATGTATTTAGAGATTCTTAATAAAATCCAAAAAATTAGCAATATTATTAGTCTTGACTTGGCATCTAGGCTTCAGTAACTTTCCCAACACTGTAATGTAGATTCCCTATGAATTGTCTATATATATTTTCATTGTAATTTTTTTTTTTTTTTTTTTTTTACATTGATGTTCATCCTGTACAGGGGTCACTGAAGGTAGAATTTTACAGAGTAAGAGGCACCGCTTATGTGAATATGTGAGGAAGATAACAGTTAACCCTTGACTTGAACGGGTTAAGATTGTAGTGATCTGAGAATGCCTCAACTTCAACCCCTACCATCTATACTATGTAAAGAAGGGGATCATCTCAGAAACAGATGAACAGGAAATGGTCAGAATAAGCAGTCCTCTACAACATAACAACTAGCCGCGGTACATGACAACGGCTCCAACAAATGTGGATGGTAGGGGTGTATGAGGATAACAGCATTCAGCAAACACCCTTGGTTTGCCTACCTTATATAAAGAGATTATTGGAGAAAATACAAGTATCTGTGGTTCATATAAAATCAGGATGTCCTTCAAAAGTGGTTCTATATTTTGCAGATATCTCTCCCAAGAAAAACCTCCAGTATAGGAGAACATATCTAAAGACTATGTAATGCCATTCCATGCAACTGTAGAAAGAAGTATAAAGGAGAAATGGAAAAATATGAGGAGAAATACAAAAATACAAAAGTATGAGGAGAAATACAAAAATCAGGCATAGTTGACCACATACAAAAAAAGAAAGAGGATCACCATCCCCTATAGGATGAAGTTGAAATAATGGTTGGTTGGTTGGTTGTTTTGTTTTTATGGCATATCAACCTTGGCTGGTCATTTATTGCCAACTAAATTTTATTTATTTATTGCTGGTAATACCTTTTTCTTTCAACAATTTATTGTTGTTTTTATATAAGTTTTGTGTCTAGTAATACTTTTTTCTTTTTGAGTATCAAGATTCATTGGGATTTGTTTTTAAGAGCAGGTTCCCCAAGTCCTACTCTTGTTATTTAACCCATAACTGGAGGGAAGGGATAGATTAATACCTTTCCCAAGGGTACCAGTGCTTAAACAAATGCAGGGTATTCAACTGGAATTCGAACTCGGCTCACCAATTTCTCTTTTGGAGCTGATATCCACTGCACAGCAACCACATCCGTCACTAAACTCTTACAGCACCTGGTATTCCCAAGTGGTCACCCATCTAAGTACTGACCAGGCTCAACATTGCTTAACTTCGGTGATCGAGTGAGAACCGGTGTATTCAACGTGATAGGCCATAAGCCGAAATAATAAATGGAGAACACCACTAGAAATTATGAAAACTTAAAAAAATCAGTGCATACATATGCTAACCCACAAAAATTTCCTAAGCGGACCAAGCATAGAAATAAATAGAATATAGGAAATGATAAAATGGAGTGCTAGAGAAAATCATTAGCTTCATGATTGTAATATGAGCTATGGTAAAAAAAAGTTTACTGCGACATTAGCTTTATAAGTTCAAAAACTTCTACATTGATGTTTTCAAGGACACATGTAGATAAAATCATTGGTTAGATCCAGTGACTTGACCCAAAGAGTTGTGAGTTCAATACGTGCCTACAGCAGTGGTGAACAAGTAACTAAGGGAGATAAGTAAGACATTTGGAAGTGGCATGTATCATGGAAGGGGAACAATATACAATTAAAATAAAGGTGTCAGTTTGAAATTCCAATCACCTGAAGAAGGCCGGAGTGTACAATGCCCGAAACATTGTGAATATGAAGATGAGAATAACTATCTGAACAATGTAAATACTACCTCATCTCAGAAATATAGACAATTAAGAAAAACAGTGATGGTTCCTATCTACAAGTGTACAGAGCTGCATTTAAATCCTTATAGGCAATTGAAGAAACATCCATTCATAACAATTGGTGACTATTCTGGTATTGAATGTTTTTTTCGTCAGAGAAGAGATCATCTGCATAGATATTCCTAAATAATTTCATAAATGATCTTAGGAAGTGTTTTGAGCCAAAAAGTGCACCTTCGGGGACGTCTGCATTGATCTGTTTCTAAAGTGTTACTTACACAGAAATGTGTAAATTGCTTATTGATCAGATTTGAAAAGAAATTATCTTTTTCAATACTGTTAATTTATTACTAGTTCTTTGTTACACTTAAGTCTCAGTATATCTGTATTTTTTGGACAAGGAATTTTTATTATTCACATTTGGACTAATATCCTCATCTTTGTCGTTATTATCATTATGTTTCTTCTTTGTTCTTTTTTGACACTGCTTCGTTCTTGCTAATCCTGTTTCCTCTGATTTATTTATTTCTTTTTGTTTTTATATCTTATCAATCAGTTTTTGGTTATTTATATCTGAAACATATTTTTTGGACTGAAAGAATTTTTGGGAGATAATAATAATTTTCTGATACAAGTTTTACTATTTAACCCATAGCTGGAAGAAGAACAGGTGGATCATACCTTTCCCAAAGATATTTGCACTTAAGTTAATACAATGAATTTGACTGGAATTGACTCTGTGATTTTTTTCATTCTGAGCAGTTTTTATTACAGCGTATGGTATCCATGAGTAGTCACCCATCTAGATGCTAATCAGGTTCAATTTTGCTTACTAGTCTGTACTACTCACCCCAGAGATTAAACTCATATTTTAGTCTTAAATTTTGACAATTATTTTTTTTAATCATTTCACTTCAGGCAGGGCAGGACTGTAGTTGCTTCCAGCATGGGAAAAGACTGGATACAGCGGGTATTGAAGAAAGAATAAAAGATGAACAGGGTTCAGGAAGATAGAAGATGGCAATTGACATTGCATTTAAATTTTTGGCAATTGTAGCTATCAGGGAAGCAAGTAAATAGCCAAGGCTATAGAACCCAATCTGTCCTGTTATTTAACCCATAACTGGAGGGAAGAGACGGATTAATATCTTTCCCAAGGGTATTTACGCATAAGTGAGTGCAACGAATTCAGCTTGAATTCGAACTCGGCTCCTCGATTCCTCATCCCAAGTCGACATCCACTGCACCAAAATGCACATCGGGATTGATTACATTGCAGATTATAAGATAATCTGGGAAAGTCTTTGAAGAAAATGTATTATTTTATATGAGAAATTATATATATGAGCTAGCATAAAATAGGTGTCTATACAGGAAATATACACCAGTATAAATGCTTACATTAAATAAATCTATTAGCACAAAAGGTGTCCATATAAGTAAGTGTTTACATGAAATATGTGTCCATATAAATAATTGTTAGCATAAAATAGGAGTCTATATAAATATTTGTATAAAAGTTCTGTGAAATGCAGAATTGATTTGAAAGTGGGAGACAGACAGGTGGAAAATAATATTGGAAAAATGATTCAAAGAAAAATATGATTGTCTGCGAGGATGAATTGGCATTTGGATCAAAGGCTGTGAATGATAGATGGAGGTGGAGAGATTGACTACTCAGGTGAGTGTAAAGCAGAGAGAGAGAGAGAGAGAGAGATATGTTCATGCTGGTGGAAGGTAACCTTCACGATTGATAAATTTGGAAGAAAAGCAAGGAATAAAAATTCAGAAATTAAGAGGTGGCATTACAAATTTTATAAATATGGATTGTTCCGAGAATTCATCACTTCCAAAAGAAAAGAAAGTAAGTAACCTACTTTGTGTGGTTGGAGGGTAAAACAAGGAAGTTGTGAAGAGTCATGATCATTTCTCCACTGAAAGAAGGAAAACACCTTTTATGCTAATACATTTATTTAATGTAAGTTTTTATACAGGTGTATATTTCCTATATAGACACTTATTTTATGATAGCTATATATAGGTAAGAATACGTAGAGCAACAAAATAGAGGAAGTTGTGAAGAGTCATGATCATTTCTCCACTGAAAGAAGGAAAATGATTATGAAAATAACTATTTATATGGACACCTTTTATGCTAATACATTTATTTAATGTAAGCTTTTATACAGGTGTATATTTCCTATATAGACACTTATTTTATGATAGCTATATATATATATATATATATATATATAAGTTGAATATATGAATTGGAATCTGATAAGATGAATAGAATAAGTAAAGAACAAGTTGGAGAAAAGTGTCCTTAATTTAACATGTTTCATCTTAACAAGCTTCCTCAGAGATTTAATAAGGACGAATGATTTATAAATCCAAGAGACAGTATGTTGATTGAAGTATAGTTTCATTGGCCAGATATGTGTCACGTGTGATAAAGCAAATGGATGAATATTAAATGTAGAAGAAAAAACTTGTGTCTGTTTAAGTATGTGTGTCAACATGTAATAAAAACATTAGGTGTTTATTAAGAATGTAAGTATATGTAAGCAAAGATAATGTGTGTTAAGCACATCCAATCCAACACACATTATTTTTGCTTACATATACTTACATTCTTAATAAATATCTAATGTTTTTATTACATGTTGACACACACACTTAAACAGACACAAGTTTTTTCTTCTACATTTAATATTCATCCATTTGCTTTATCACACGTGACACATATCTGGCCAATGAAACTATACTTCAATCAACATACTGTCTCTTGGATTTATAAATCATTCGTCCTTATTAAATCTCTGAGGAAGCTTGTTAAAGTGAAGTGTTAAAGTTTCTTTTTGTGATCTCTTCCCCATGCCAGTCTCTTCTTCTTATTGGCTGACTTGAAGCAAAGGCTTCCTGGCTGCCTTGAAATAATTTTGCAAAGTAATAATAACAAGAGAACCATTCTATTTTCATTTAGAATTATCCACTTTTTTTTTTTTTTTTTTTTTTTTATAAGCGTTTCACCCCGAGCAAGGCATGTCACTGCCACTACTGTGCAGGGGGCTACGTAGAGAGGAGAAAGGCTGGTTAAATATAGGACATAACAGAGGGTGGGTGATAGGCGGGTGAGGATACCGAGAATGAGGGTTGGGTAGATGAGAGTGTTGTGAGAATAGTTGGGAGTTAGTGTGATAGGAGGTGTCTATTGACCCTACATTTAAACACCTGGAGATTGTAACTGTCGGGAAAGCAGACTTGTGGAAGGGAGTTCCACAGGCGGGAAGCGCGAGAAAAGAAGCTGTTGGAGTAGAATTTACGGTTACATCTTATTTGTTTAACTGTAAAAGGGTGGGACCTAGTTGCTAATCTAGTATCTCGTGTAAATTCGTGCTTGGGCGGCACCAGTGATCTAAGCTCATCAGAGCAGAAGCCATGAAAGTACTTGTAGAAGAGGCACAGGGAAGCTACATCACGCCGGTGTGAGAGCGGCTGCAGCCGGTCTGCCAAGTTAGTATCAACCACGTTACAGATCCTCCTTTGTATTTTGTCAAGAAGCCCAAGGAGAGCAGCAGGGGCACCCGACCAGATATGGCAGCAATATTCAATACACGGGCAGATGGTAGATTTGTATATGTGCAGAATAGTTTCAGGTGGGAAAAATTTCCGGGCCCTGCACAGAGAGCCGACTTTCATAGCAGCAGATTTGGCAATGGATTCAATATAGTCATTCCATTTGAGGTCCGCCGAGAGTGTAAGGCCAAGGAGGCGTAGTATTTTACTCTCTGGGAGGCTAGCCTGTCCCATGCTAATGGGAGGTAGATGCGATAGTCTATGGTGGTTAGTTGATAACAGCTTTGTTTTGGAGGCATTGAAATTTACCAACCATTTCCTACCCCAGGTCACTACGGATTGGAGGTCCCTTTCCAGTGCGGCAGCGAGGTTCACTTTGTCGTCCAGACCTGGTTTCTGATCGATGCGGGAGTAGATTGTTGTGTCGTCGGCATACATGCCAACTTGGGATCTAATGGTGTCGGGGAGATCATTAATGTAGATCAGAAATAGCGTGGGACCTAGGATAGAACCTTGAGGGACGCCCGCGTTCGTCTGGTAGTTTTGGGAGGCATGCCCATTTAATACCACCTTTAATGTGCGGTTAGAGAGGAAGGACTGGATGAGGTCAAACAGATGTCCAGTTATCCCATAGCTCCGCAGTTTGCACAAGAGGCCAGCATGCCAGACCCTGTCGAATGCTTTGGAGATATCCAAGGCAACGGTTCGGGCTTCACCATTCTTGTCGAGTGCCTGGTATATGTACTCGGTAATGGTCGTTAGCATATCAGCAGTAGACCTGGTGAAGCGAAACCCATACTGTTTGTCAGAGAGAAGCCCGTTGGTCATAAGGTGCTGAATCACCTCGGCGTTGATAATGGCTTCGAAAACTTTGCCAAAGATTGGAAGGAGACTAATAGGACGGTAATTGGCGGGGTCCGAGGGTTCGCCAGAATTCTTAAATATAGGTACTACGCAGGAGGACTTCCAACAGGCAGGAAAGCAGGAAGCAGATAGGCAGAGGTTATAGAGTTTAGAGAGGACAGAGGAGAGTTCTGGGGCACATTTCTTCAGTACTATGACTGGGATTCCGTCACCGCCGCTCGCTTTGTGTGGGTCAAGTTGCGCAATTATCTTGGCGACCAGCGAGGGCGAGATGAGGACGTTATTTAGTTGAGCCTTAGTTCTGGGTGGGAAGTCTGGTGTAGGTATTCCTAACGAGTCCAGTGTCGAATTGGTTGAGAATTTACGGGCAAAGCACTCAGCCTTGTCGGCTGGGGAGGTGAGAACTTCAAATTCATTGATTAGTGGGGGTATTGAAGTCTTGTTCCTGCTGAGCACGCTTTTGCAGAGACGCCAGTAATCTTTGGAGCCAAACTTAGAGGATGCTATGCGTTGCCTAATTCTGGTAGCAAACACCCTCTTGGCTTCGTTCAGTACTTTTTTACACTTGTTCCGTGCTGAGGTGAAAAGGCGCCTGTTTTGGTTCGACGAGCAGCTTCGATAGAGCCGGAAGAAATGGTTCCGGTGGGCAATAGCGGCCGAGCAAGCGGGTGAGAACCAGGGGGACGAATTAGGTTTTAGTTGGAATTTTCTGGCAGGGATAAAAGCATCGATGCCAGCCTTAACCCAAGAGGAGACTTCGGAGGCACAGTCTTCGACAGGAAGATCAAAGACGTTGTTCCAGAGGACGTCGCAGAGGAAGTCCCTGAACGAGTCCCAGTCGGCTCTTTGGTAGCAGTATGATATTCTGCTGGTCTGGCAATAAATACTAAAAATAGTATGAAATGCATCATTTTTTTGTAAAAACTGGGATAGCCTATAGCCTAATAATTATGGCCAGTAATATTTTTTTTTTTTATAAGCGTTTCACCCCAAGCAATGCATGTCACTGCCACTACTTCGCAGGGGGCTACATAGAGTGGAGAAAGGATGATTAAATATAGGAAATGTCAGAGGGTGGGTGATAGGCAGGTAGGGATACCGAGAATGGGGGTTGGGTAGATGAGTGTTCTGAGAATAATTGGGATTTAGAGTGTTAGGAGGTGTCTATTGACCCTACATTTAAACACCTGAAGATTGTAGTTGTCGAGAAAACAGACTTGTGGAAGGGAGTTCCACAGCCAGGAAGTGCGAGAAAAGAAGCTGTTGGAGTAGAATTTACGGTTACATCTTATCTGTTTAACTGTAAAAGGGTGGGACCTAGTTGCTAATCTAGTATCTCGTAATTCCAAGTGAAGAGGACTCAAGGTTTTTTTTTTATTTTGAGTGCTCTGGCATTTATTTTATTATAAACAGTGCTCAATATAATGAGTATTATAGAGCTTAATATAATATAATTATATGGTTATATATCAATTTTACATTGCGACATGGAAATTTCTGTGTTTCGAGATAGGTTCTCATCATCAGACAATGTTGGTGTGGTTGTGCAGATGATTTACATTTAAATGACAAATTCTTTTGCTTTGCTGTGAATGTCTGTGGGTGTTTTTTTGTGTGGCTAATCAGAATGAAGTTTCACTTTGGGGTTTGACTCTGAAGAATACATGCTAACCAACTTTTTCCTCTTTATTTCCCTTTTTCCTTGACCCTATATATAAAACTTATTTTATACAACTTTTCATATCAAATAATACATTTTCTTCAAAGACTTTCCAAGATTATCTTATAATCTGCACATAAAAACACTGTTAGTAAGGTCATATTGCCACCATTTTTCAAGTAAAAGAGAGCATGCCTCGAAAAATAGGCATTTGAAATTATGGCTACCTATATTCAATTCTATCACAATCACAAAGCTAAATAGAAACAAGGAAGAAGATACTGTCATTTAGCAGAGAGTCTACCTGCCTTGAAAATCAGCATTTGAAATTATGGCTTTTACCTGTATTTGATCCATCAGCACCACAAAGCCAAGTAGAGACAAGAATAAAGATACTGTAAGTCAGAAGGAAGTTTAACTGTCTTGAAAATGAACATTTGAAATTATGGCTTTAAGTGGGGGTTTGAATATTTGTTGATTTTTTATGCTAATGGCATATATGTAATATTTCAGCCTTTAAGCAGACCATAGATTCTTTTACTAAGCTTAGCATAATTCAGTACAAGAAAAGTAATCAAAAGAAGATAGTATTGTACCAGTTTTCACTGTAAGGAAGATCTATGCTGTTCTACATTCAAAATCCTGGATTTAAACAGTTACCATTAGCATAACTGGGGAAATTGCAAGTACACAAAGGTACCCATAACTAAGGGGTAGAATTTGTTTTTTTTTAATCATTTCAACCCAAGCAAGACAATAAAGCCACTAGGATGCAAGAGGTTACTGAGTGTTACAGAATATGAGAAAAATGTATAATTAAGGAGAGAGAACAATAAAAGAACAAGAATTATTATACCAGGGCAGCTAGCTAATTCCAATTACAGACACTTGTTCAGGAACACTTGTATTTGTTCAAAACCCACAGAGCCCACCAGTGCTTTATACTGCCACTATGCTGGGCCAAGTTAGTTAGAGTTTTTGGGAGAGAGCATGTTATCTAGTGTGAACAACAGTCTGAACAAAGTCAGGGCGCTTAAACCCTTGGTCATGTTGATTTGTAACTTTGAGCTAGCTCAACTATTAACGACTCCTAAAAAAAAAAAAAAAAAAACATCTACCCAATTTCACTCACAAGACTTAGGTCAACCCAGGACATGGTTTTCAGTCACTTTCCAAAAGTTCCACATGCTGGGACCCCTTCCTCCAGATCGATAACATCAAGAAGTCACCTTTCTGACAAATCGACCATGGTGAGATTCGAACACAGGCTTCATTGTCAGAAAGCAAACGTTCTAGACACTCAGCCATGCACCCATAGTAAAAAAAAAAGGATTATTACAACCATTTATAATCCCATAAATTTATCTTGGGATGACCACTAAATGATACTAACACATGCATAACCAACTACTATATCCACTATGCCACTATCCTGAAGGACTTTAGTGGTGTATTTTTGGAGCCTTTTATAATCAGTCAGATAGTTTTGATAACTGAATTATGTTTGTAGGTTTGTGCCACTTGTCATAATTTGTATCATTACCAGATCAAAGGATTGAACTCATGACCACTAGATGATACAAACACATGTAAATAAAAACTACTATATCCACTATGCCACCATCCCGAAGAACTTTAGTGGTGTATTTTTGGAGCCTTTTATATTCAGTGTCAGCTGATTTTGACAACTGGATTATATTAGTGGGTTCGTGCCACTTGTCATAGTTTGGATCTAATAGTGTTGCACCAAATTCAACATGAAAGAACAATAACTGATTTCACAGGATATTTCACAATAATCAACAAGATATATCAGCTAATCAATGAACACCTGATGATGACCAAAGGGTACTTGGTCAAAACTTTGTGTCTATTATAACATCTATATCAATCAAGATGAGAACAATAGTTCGAAATAATTCCAAGATATTGAAAATTACTCATCTCAAAAATAAATACAAATTCCTGTCTTTTGTTACTTTAAGTAAATTTTGACGATTAACCACACCTCATTGTTCTGCTATTCATTCATCCAAACTTGTCACTTCTGATTCTCTTGCCTTCAGTATTTTCTGTGAGTATTAAATTCTCTAAGCCCTATTTTCTCATTATGTTGGTTGGTTGTTTTGTTTTATGGCATATCAACCACAGTGGGTCATTTATTGCCAACTAAATTTTTGTTTATTGCTAGTAATACCTTTTCTTTCAAAAAAATCTATTGTCGTTTATCAGTTTGTGGCTGGTAATACTTTTTTTTTTTCGAGTACCATGGATAAATAAATTTGTTTTGATTTTTTAACATGTCAGTCTTGGCTATTTATTACTATGGTGTCTTTTTTCTTTTAATGGGTGTAGCATTTCTTTTTATTTTAATATATATATATATATATATATATATATATATATATATATATTAGGGTTTATATTTTTGAAAAGAGATTGATTTCTTTCAAGTAGTTCAATATGACTTTTTCATCTGTTTTTTCAAAAAGTTCTCTTATATTCTTTGAATTATAGTATTTTTGTCGGGTGGAGGCTAAGGCAGTGCAGTCTATTAGAAAATGTTTTACTGTGTATGCCTTTTGACATGTTATACACTCAGGAGGGTTTTCTCCCTTCAGTAGAAATGAGTGGGTGATGTTTGTGTGGCTTCTCATTATGTGTTCTAGAAATTTCTATCTGTTTCTGAGTGTAAATAGAAATGTATTCTTGGCATTCTTAGTAAGATATACAGAACTTTGAACACATTTTAAAACCATATTGCACAGATTTGGCTGTAATGCATGTGCCTAGTATACCCTTATCAGCCTGGCTGTTACAATTAGTATATTAGACTCTGTATATTTGTACCCCAGTATCACTTTATTGGCATGCTGCTCTCACACCTAATAATAATAACAACAAATACCCTTGTATATTTCCTGTTTTTCCTGTTAGAATTTTCTGAAGAATCTTAATTCTTAAGTTAATGATTTAATAAGCAATTTCTACAACAATAAAATATCCATAGAAATGCTCCCATTGCATCGTCAAATATTTGAGCTTAACAACTTTAACAAAATATTGTAGTAAGAATCATAAACATGGCTGTTGGTTATGTTAAGAAATAAGGGGGTACAAATGAAAATATTTGAAATTGACATGATGAAAGTGAATTTATACATTTTATGTTTGTTCTTGAGAATTTACAACAAAAATATTAAACAGTGTTTATTCAGATCTTGAGCCTTAAAGATTTTTTTGTTAATCTTCATGAGTTGCTCCCCTTAGCAAGTCTCTAACCAGAAAAGGCTTATCCAGAAGGGCTGTGTGGCTATTCTAGAAAGAGCACACAAATGAAGAACGAAGGAGTTCGAATAAAAGTATTCTCTTTTCATTATGTATCCGAGTTCCTTTAATTTGAATTTACATTGATAGCAGAGCACTTCAATCAACACAATGGCTTCCAAATCTATTTCTTCACCTATTTTAAACATGAATAAATACAAAACTTAAAAATAGGAAACGCAAATTTAGGAACTTGCTACCTGAATCAACAAACCTTGCCTCACATACATAGTATTTTAATCACTGGAAGGAAAAGCCGGAGAGGCTCTAGTAGAACTGGATATTGCCACATTACATGCTGATGATAGAATGTAAAAATTGTATTTGAAGTTGGATACACTCTTTTTAGAGGACACTAACCAGTCGGCTTTTATGACATATGAATCATTCAAACAATATCTACAACAGAATGACACGTTGATAGATGATTACTAACTTGTTAACTTTGATCATCATGTTGCAAAGTTAAAGGATCATAAAATACAATTACCAGAGCTGGTAGTTGCCTAAAGATGTGTGATTCTGACACCTGAGAATGAGTGTCTAGTAAAAGTAACCATTTTGCGAATTAATGCTGTCAGTAATATCCAGGCAACTTAAAAATATTATGTGCTGACAGTTTTTTGATGCCCTGTCAACAAATACTCGACCAATTGTGATAAAGGGAGATGTGGATTGTGTCTACAATGAAAACAACACGGATGACACTGAAGAAGTGAATTATGGTCACTTGTCAAACTGGCATCCTTCTTGGTTTTCAAGTTGGCAAGGTATCAGAGGCAGAAGAAGATGCAAGAACAAAGTTCCAGTATCTTCTGCAAAAAATTCAAGCTCGTTTGAACCTGAAGGCAATAGCATCAAATGCTTCATATGTGCCTGCAACTTCTACTGCAGTTATAACTGTCTATATGTTAGTAGCATCAGTAATAATTAGGGTAGGAGTCAAACTAAATATTGGTCGCTAACCAGGAAGGCAACGGTGAAACACTTTTTGATGAGACGCTTGGTTTAGTAATCCTAGACAGGGGTGCTTCTGCAACGGTTTGTGGGATTAAATGGTATGAGTGTTTTCTGGAAACCATTCCTGTACAACAACAACAAAAAATAAATGTTCAAGAAAGACTGAGAACTTACAAGTTTGGTGACAGAAAAAAACTAAAATCACTCTTCACAGTTGTGTGTCATTGCCAGCATTGACATCAGTATGGTTACTGATATTGTGAACTTAGACATTCCTCTTTTATTAAGCAAAGATGCCATGAAAAGAGACAAGACATGTTTCAATTTTGAAAATGACAGTGTCACTCTGCTGGGGAAGAAAGTTCCACTGTAATGTACCTCATCAGGTCACTATCACATCTCTATTAACAGTCCTCGACTGGATTGGGGTAAGTTTAATCAAATACTTTTCATTAAAGAAATTACGGTAAATTTTCGTTTTAAGTCCTGAAGGCTTTTCCCCCTTCAAATTTAACCAAAATAGCATTATTTCTGTGCAAATGTATATGCTGAACTCAAATCAACAATTAGTTATTGAAGAAACCTATCTTTATTGATCTTAACAATCAGAAAAAAATCGAATTACATCTCATCTTCCGTAACTCTTACGAAGTCATGTAATTAACTGCCAAATGATTTTTGGCGTAGACAACAAATTTCGGCCCGTTTACTTCCTTTACTGAAATTTTTGCCTATTTACTTCCTGTAATGAAAGTAATACGCGTAGAAAAAAATCGCATATTACTTTCATTACAGGAAGTAAATAGGCGGAAATTTCAGTAAAAGTAAATAGGCTGAAAATAGGCCAAAATTTGTTTCCTATGCCAAAAGTCATTCAGCAGTTAATTACATGACTTCATGAGAGTTATGGGAGACAATAAATGTGAGATGTAGTTTGATTTTTTTTCTGGTCAATCAAATCAATAAAGGTAGGTTTCTTCAATAACTAATTGTTGATTTGAGTTCAGCATATACATTTGCACAGAAATAATGCTATTTTGGATAAATTTGAAGGAGGAAAAGCCTTCGCGACCTAAAACAAAAATTTACCAAAATTACTACTAAAAACAGACCAGAAAAATTTGGAATTGCAACAAAATGACAAATACAATTCAGCTATTCAATAGTAAAAAGTTTTGTGATCTAGTTAAGAATATAGGAATAAAAGACACTGAATTCATGAAAGCATTGGCATAGGCATAAAATAAATTAATGGAAAAAAATAATGCATCTAATTGATCATGGTACCAGATACAGAGTTGGAGTCAGGGTTCTGGGTAAGGAAAGTTCTGACATTCTTGGTACTATATTCACACACTGGTGGGTTGGTTGGTTTATTTAACCAGCATATCAACCTTCATCAGGTCATTTAATGCTGAAAATCATTTTGATTTGTTTTATTTAGTTTATTTGTTTTTGTTTTGCAAGATTCATTAGGATTTGTTTTATTTAGTTTATTTGTTTTTGTTCTGCAAGATTCATTAGGATTTGTTTTAAGGGCAGGGTCCCCAAGTTCTACCCTTGTTATTTAACCCATAACTGGAGGAAAGGAATGGATTAATACCTTTCCCAAGGGTAACAGTGCTTAAGTGAATGCAGGGTATTCAACTGGAATTCGAACTCGGCTCACCAATTTCTCTTTTTGAGTCGATATCCACAGCACCACAACGCACATCCATCCATAAATGCTGACAGTACCTGGCATTCCCAAGCGGTCACCCATCTAACTACTGACCAGGCTCAATGTTGCTTAACTTTAGTGATCAAGTGAGAACTGGTGTATTCAATGTGATAGGCTGTAAGCCTCACACACTGGATATCATATTTTGGCACTACAAGATCTATCCTCACTGATGATGACAGAGAGTTCAATAACCAATCATTTAGGGACATGGCACAGTATTTAAATATTATAGTAAGCATTACTGTTGCTGAAAATCCATGGAGCAATGGTTAGAACAAACAATAGGATACATGAAGAAATAGTGAAGAAAACCATTAAAGACACAAGTTGTTGTTTTGATGTAGCACTTGCATGGGCCTTAAGTGCCAAAAACACACTGTCCATGGCTACCATCCTAACAAACTTATTTTGGCAGAAATCCCAACTTTTAAAAAAGAAGACAAACTCACTGTATTAAGAATTATTTCTACTAGTGAAGTTGTTGCAAACAACCTCAACTCAATGTGTGCTGCCAGGAAACCTTTCATACCATGTGAGTCTTTGCAAAAACCAAGATGTGCACTTTGTCACCAAGTTCAAATAAATATAGTAAAATCATACAAAAATGGTGATACTGTTCTCTATAAAAGAAACATATATGATAGATGGCTTGGTCCAGGAACTTTCACAGAGTGGAAGCATAAGCAGATACTTGTTAAACATGGCTATACATATGTGAGAGTTCATCCATTCATTTAGTCCCCTCCCCTAAAGCATGTCATAGTTTTGAAGATAATACAATAATAGAACTGATACCCAACACCTTTATAAAAGGGATCTGATGAAACTCAAAAAGTATTAATTTTTGAAGCAAATAATACGGGTGCAAAAGGTCCAAATGAAAATATTGAACAACATCAGTCTGTGACAGCAAGAAGCAGACCACCCAAGCAAAACTATTCTTAAGAAAATTCAGCTCCCAAAACCAGGACAAACTATTGAATGCAAGATTGTCAATGAGGATGATTTAGAAAAGAGTAAACTTAATTTCTTAAATAATAAATTACAAAAATTAATAAATTACAAAAATTAATAAATTACAAGCAAAGCAACTGGCAGAAACAAACACTTAATGAATGTAGTTATAAAACAAGGTGAATCTTTTTGGTTGGAGTTTGAGCATGGAGTATCAAATGGCAAGCAAGTGAGGTTGAACAAAGAGAAGATGAAGAACAACTTGCGATGAGGAAAAAATAATGATTTTCTCCTCAAATGAAGATCTGGAAAAGGCAAAAAAGGAGGAGCTCCAAAGTTTGGTTGAAAATAAAGTTTACATGCAAATTCCTGACTAAGGTCATCCCAAGATGTTCACAACATGAGTTTTTTTTTTTTTATAAGCGTTTCACCCCGATCAAGGCATGTCACTGCCACTACTGCGCAGGGGGCTATATAGAGTGGAGAAAGGATGATTAAATTAAGGAAATGTCAGAGGGTGGGTGATAGGTGGGTAGGGATACCGAGAATGGGGGTTGGGTAGATGAGAGTGTTCTGATAATAATTGGGAGTTAGAGTGATAGGAGGTGTCTATTGACCCTACATTTAAACACCTGGGGATTGTAGCTGTCGGGAAAGCAGACTTGTGGAAGGGAGTTCCACAGGCGGGAAGTGCGAGAAAAGAAGCTGTTGGAGTAGAATTTACGGTTACATCTTATCTGTTTAACTGTAAAAGGGTGGGACCTAGTTGCTAATCTAGTATCTCATGTAAATTCCTGCTTAGGCGGCACCAGTGCTCTAAGTTCATCGGAGCAGAAGCCATGAAAGTACTTGTAGAAGAGGCACAAGGAAGCCACATCACGCTGGTGAGAGAGTGGTTGCAGCCGGTCTGCCAAGTCAGTATCAACCACGTTACAGAGTTCATATAAAAATTCTGCTGGTAAATAGATTTGTAAAGCTAGACTTGTAGATTCTTGGACAAAGATGCTTGCGACAATGATTCTGCTACCTGCTCTAAAGAAGGTCTTTGTATAACATTGTGAATAATAGCATCTGACCATTGGATGTGTAAATCCATGGACATAAGATTGCATTTCTATGGAGTAAACAAATGAATTAGTTTATTTTAATCCTCCAGAAGAGACCAATGTACCTCCAGGTTACATTTGGAAGTTCTCCAAATATGTATATGGTCTTCAAGATCCTGGTATCTGACACTCAAGGATGAATTAATTAAATTAGGAGTGAGATTTTCAAAATATGACTTGGCAATATTTACATGACATTTTGGAAACAAACTGCAGGGTATAATTGCTGCCCATGTTAATGATTTCACTTTGAAGGAAGAAAAATCTTTCAGGCAAAAGTTATACACAAAATCTGTCATCCATTTTATCGAATTTGAAGAATTTGCTGAATTCCAATATATAGGATTAAACAAAGAAAAATGGAGATAATATCAAATTAGGACAAAATGAATATATAAAAAAGTTTAAATATATCCAGTAGAAATTTGAAAGTTACTATATTCACAACAGAAGTAATAGAGACATGGTGGCTGATTGGTCAATTTAAGTGGCTAGATACCCAATCAGGCCTGACTAAGTTATGATCTAGTGCATTAAATTCATTATTAAAACAAAAAAGTGTTGAATGCATAAAACAAGCAGATAAGCAAAAAAACAAGCAAGAAAGCAAAAAAAAAAAAAAGAAAAATCACAGATAGACATTCCAGATTTGTAAAATCTAAAATATTTAAGAATTATTGCCTATTGTGATGCCTCTTTTGCCAATTTGACCGATGGTAGATCACAAGGTGGGTATATACTCTTTTTGGTAGGAAGTACCGCAAAGAGTATATATATATATATATATATATATATATATATATATATATATATTTGCCCATAATTGGAACCCTAACAGGTGCTACCACCCCAGGTCAGGATGGACCTGGGAACAAGAGCAATTAAAACA